>JANFAE010000315.1:0-126440 GCA_024613145.1 Pisolithus marmoratus | reverse complement strand
GATGGACGATCGTCCTGATTAATGCCATCCAGTTACCCTGCTAGACAACTCCCGCGGCCTCGTCAGCCCCTCCTCGACCCGAATTTTCGCTCTCAGACTGTCTTCGTCTGATATGTTCAGTACTCGGTGATCCCATCTTTCCTTGCCAAGCCGCACAGCAACGAGAGAGGGAACGAGGTCCGTGTCGTAAAACGAGATCATATTGGCAAGGTCCAACTGAACGCGTGGCTCACCGGGGAAACGATCCGACCAACTTCCCGCATGCACGCTCTCAAAGGCGCGAAGACCCATCCGAGATTCGCGCACGGGTGGTACGGATATCGGGTCCATGCTTGCCAGTTGCAAGAATGAAACAACCTCAAGACCAGATGCGAAATCGCAGATCATCGCCTCGCTGGACTCTGCATAAGCAATCAAGTGTGTTTGGACGTGAACGCACATACAAGTCCATTTCCATCCTTTACGATCAAGATATCAAGAAGTGAGATTGCCAACATCAACTCGGACGAGACACTCACCTTATGAAACCATCCACTCCAAACCGACTTCCCCACTCACAAAGCGTGCTGATCCTCTCCTGCTCTAGCGATGTCTTATTGGGAAGCACTTTTCCCCACGTAAGTACGTCCTGCGTGTCCATGGTCCCGGAATATAGTTCGCAGCACTGTTTCCGTCGAAGTACAGGACCTTTAGTGGACGAGTCGTGACCAACGTGAGGTGCCAACATCCAATCTCGGGGGGACCCATGCAAAAATAGGTTGATCCTTCTGGATTCATGGAAACCCAGTCAGGTATCGTAGGAACATAGTGGCGATTTGTCGCATGATAGAGATATGTTCCAATCGGGACCGTCCCTGGCACGATGGTATGGCCTACGAGCAGCCGCTCAGATACGCAAGAACATGCTGATCAGCAGGAGGGGAGCTTACCGTTTCTCATACGGGTGTTTGGCCAGTGTTGAAGAAGGGAGTGGACTGTCTCGAAAACGAGGTGACCAGTAGCATTGGGGATGGGAAGATCTTCAAAATTCCAGCGCGTAGGGTCGCTATCGAAAAGGTTGTTTGCAAGTCCAGTCCCGGGGTCGCCAACGACGTTTAGTGGAACCTGCTTGGCCAATATTAAGTCGGACCTCAGCAATGTCGCAAACAAGATCCATAGAACTGTCGAACGGTACATGTCGCTGTGGTAGATGGGAACCACCTCACCGTGCTGTCGAATACCCACCTAGCCTGCGGAGAACAGTGTCGCACACTTAGTGGGGGTAGCTGGCACCATTTAACACACGATAAATGGTCCGTCCTTATGACATCCGAAGCAATGGTGCTTTTGATCACCGTAGCGAATGGGTAAAATAGCTCATCCGCGGGTACAATATTTCGCACCATTACTGGATGTCCTTCCGATGCACGGACTTGTCGGAGAGTGACGCCCGAAGGATGGAGAAGCACCTATAATAACTTATATTAATCAACGCCTGTTTCTTATTGTGGTAAAGTACGATGTCAACATATGCCTACTCTCTGCCAGGTGGTACTTACATACGCCAGTCAGGTTTGGAGCACTTAGCTTGCAGACCGGGATTCGAGGCCCAAACGCACGGCTTTTGTGCTTTACAGTCGCAACTTTCATTTCCGTCATCGAGATGCTTATCGAAGGGCATGTGAGGCGTTCATCACCATCGAGAAGGTTGACAAGTATTAGGTGGTCTCCCTCTCGGTCGAGAATAAGCATTATGTAGGTAGATCTTATCGCGACGTACTATTGTGCTTGACAGGGAGGCGAGGAGAACCCAGGGATGTTACATACATATGTACCTGCAACTCTGACCAGAGCGACGTTCCCCCAAGCTAATATACCTTGCATGTCCATGGTCGCGTATTTCTGGCTTCGCGATGCTAATTTCATCAAAGTGCAAAACTCTCAGCGGACGAGTTGTAACGAGTTAACCTGCCAGTATCCTTCCTCATGAAGTGTACTGATGCAGAAAGCGGGTGGGTTTAAACCGACTCAGTCTGGGATCTCGGATGCTTTGGAATCAGTCGATCCATGATTTTTTAAGAAGTGTCCTAGCTGGGGATATATCCGGCACGATGGTACGACCTAATAGATGAATGTTTTCGAGTGCCAACTGGAAGTGACACGAGTCAGTCAAAAACATTTGATGCTCACCACTTCTCATGCGAGTAGTTGGTCAGTGTTGAAGAAGGAAGTAGAAGGTCTCGAACACAAGGAGGCCATTAGAATTCGGAGGGTCGTTAAGTAAGTCACCAGGGTCCCGAGGTTGCGATCTGAACCGGGAGCGAGGAATGTCTTCCCTCCCCCTGTCTACCAGGTGCAGTGCGCCTTGCGCGGCACATACAGGGTGCAATGCCGACACCCGTCACGGCGATGCGCCAATAAAGGGTTGACAGCGGGGAGATATACATACTTGACGGCATAGACGAAAAGGTAGACTACGTAGGCCGCGCTGAGGTCTCCAGTGAACCTGGTACGCGAGAAAGAATGGTCTGCGGCATCCTGAAACCTGGAAATATTCGCGGCTACGTCTGAGCAGGAAGGTTTGCATCATTTCAACTCAGTCACGAAGCGACCACTTGCCTCAAACTAGTGTGGCTGTAAATTGTAACGGGATCAGTTGGTAGCTTAGTACGCTGTAAGTAGACAGAGTGACAGTGTTTATCTGTCAACAGTGAGCTCGATGCCTTTCATGGAGGCCCCACCGTCGCCGCTTCACGTTCTGCGCACGCACAAAGACCCAGTGAACACGCTATTCTGTTCTTGCGACAACGAACGGATATACTCGGGTGATGCCAAAGGACGGGTAGTCATTTCGTCTACACGATCTCTGAGACCGATTGCGGACTGGCTCGCGCACACCGACGCCATCCTCGGCGTCGAAGAGCTCGGGGAACACCAAATTATAACGTTGGTCGCCATCCCTGTATCGTATCGATATCGCTGACACTCAGTTCCACAGACATGGCAGAGACAATAAGATCTACGTCTGGGAACGTCCAGTAGAATCTGTGGCTATTCGGCAAGTCGGGGCAGCAACGTTGACCGAATCGTCTGCTCCAACGCTGTGCTACTCGATGGACGTCAATGCACTGAACTACTGTCGGTTCTCGTTATTATTACCCCTCTCGAACTCAGACACGACGAGCGCTCTTCTGGCAGTTCCGAACCTCGTGGAATCGTCTCTGGTGAGGGACTCACAGTTATCCTCTCGACAAGTCTCAGACAAACATTAGTTCAGGCAGATGTATGGACATTGCCCAGCAGACAGAGGCTCCACGCTGCCATTGGGGATTCACAACACGCGTCATCCAAGTTCTCAGACGGTCGGGCTGGTCATAAGACAGGTATCCCGTCACGTTTCACGCCGGCAGCACAGTGATTTATGTTATCAGGTATAATCATGGCTATGCGTTTGTTCCGTTCACCATCTACTTCGGTAGTAAATGGAGCGCTTGGTCTCGTCTGCGCTTATGAAGATGGCGGTGTTATTCTCTACAGATGTATAGCACCCGAGGGAACGCAAACAATCGAAGGACGTGGGTGGGAGGTGGTGTGGAGAAGCAAGCTACACGTCGAGTCAGGTGTGTTTCTCTTCTGTTCCGGTATGTATGTCTAACAAAAGCCCTCTCGATGATAGTCATGGCAATGGCTGTGACCAAGGACGCCAGCTTTGCTCTAACAGTTTCTGCTGATAATTTAATAGGAAAATATGATCTCGTCAGTCCTTGGAAGTTCCCCTCTTTCAGAAACTGTTTCACTAACGAGAACGTTTGTAGACATCTGGCCAGTCAGAAACGGCCTCGCCGGGTACAGTGTTTCGAACAAAGCATCCAGGAAACGGTGCCATCGCTATTCGTGACGATGGTCGTGTATGCGCGGTGGGTGGCTGGGATGGGAAGTGCGTGTTCAGCATCTGCCACTTGAAGCGACATGCTAACATTATACATACACCCTCAGGGTACGACTCTACTCAACCAAGACTTTCAAATCCCTCGGAACGCTCGTACACCACAAACAAGCCTGTCAAGCTCTCACTTTTACCTCGCCCTCAGACGTCGTATCATGTGACATAGTCGATGATGACGAAGAGGACATGACTCCCCAAGAAAAGCTCCAACGCGGTCGATGGCTTGTCACGGCAGGAAAAGATGCGAGGGTCTCAATTTGGGCTCTGATGAGTTTTGAGAAGCGATCATAGTGGATGTTTAGTCCAGTCACTATTGTACAGGGATATTCAGAGTAAGGATATCGATGCCCGTGCGATGCTCGGTATAAACTCGATTTCGGACTTCGTGAAGCTATACCCTGGGCTTGCGAAAACTAAACAGTTCATTTTTGTTGGAAATTGCAGACATTCTCGCGCTCCTTTTCCATCAGTGCAAATCAGATTGTGTGGTTTCCAGATCCGAAGATTGGATTGGCACGCAGGTAAGGAAGAAAGATGGATTGATGCCACCGATATGGTATCCACGAGGGGTGCTAATAGGATTTGAACTATATGTACGATATGGGAAAGTAGCATGTTACAAGCTTCTGGTTTCTTCTTGTGTAACGGAAAAGGCAGTCCAGCTCTCCCACCCTGTACCTCTAGCTATGTACGAGCGTGACGGCGATCGTCCCCAAGTACAGTGTACACGCTAGTTACGAGGTCTTACCAGGGATGGAGATGTAGTATGCGATATAGCCTCGGTGGTTTGTGAATATAAAGTACAATCTACAGATAGACTAGAACGATAAATAGAACTCACGGGCATATAGCCAACGCGAAGGCGAGAACAGTAACCAAATAGCGCACCCAATGCAGACGAAGGTCAACATCACGACGATTACTTCTCTATAGCATGCCAGCAGCCTCCAGATTGCGACGTAGCCTCGCCACATCAAGTTCAGCCTGCGTTGGGATACGGGGTGGGCCTTGTGGTGGCGGCGCCGGCGACGGCATGTCTTCAAGAGGGAGTCCAAAGACCTCTTCCAAGTTGCGACGAGTAGCAATGTCTCTTTCTATTTCTTCTGGTGTTGGTGGTCCTCGTGCACTCGTTGCCCGGATGGATGACTCCCAATGTTTCACGCGCCAGAAGCCAATCAGCGAAGTTATGAAGATGAACCATCCTAAAGAGCGTTCGCGAGTTAACGATAGTTGCATCCAACCTTGGTGGTCATTCACTTACCCAACGTCATGAGTAAGAAAGAGAGGAAGTCTCGGGAGTTGAAGTAAAAGAAGGAAGTATCTTCTGTGGGAACATCGTCGGGCGATGTCGAGGCGTACGCCGGATCCGTGAACTGATCGTCTGGAGCACCCTCGGGTGGAGGTGGCCCAAACGCATCCCCCCCTCTGCGGGAATAGAATCCGTACTGAATCAACGTCAGCCCTAGGCCCGCCCTGGAGCCGAACTTGGCTGCATGTGTCGTGTGCAGAAGATATGTGAGCAGGAAACCAACGAATTGGAAGAAGAATGATATGAATAGGTTGGCAACGAGTGTGATCGTTGATCCGGTTGGCAGATCCTCGATGATCATCCCTGCATTCGTGTCGAGGCCTGGTGGAGCATGGACGGTGTTTTCCCAGTAGGATGGCACTGCGTCTGCCTGTGCAGAAGCGTACGACTGTTATCATAACAGTAAGGATGAGCGTGGGAAATAGAGATGATGGATGTGAGCAAGGACATACGGGTGGAGCGACATTCTGTTCCTCCTCAGGAACCATGTATATATTGCCATCGTCCGCACGCACTCGAGTGGGTGCACTGGGCTTGGCTGTCACATTCGAGAAAACGCCATCATTCTCAACTCCGCCGCCCCGGACTGCAGGATGCGATCCGCCAGCGCTCGTCGGCAGTCGTGTGTAGTGTGTAGGTAATATGGCGCCCACTGCTCGTCTAAAGAATGATGGCTGGAGAGCAGGCGGTTCGACGGGGGAAGTCGGTAGCACTCCGTTGGTGTTTCCAAAATCGTTGGGAACCGCAGCAGCAGACAGCCGTGGGGGAGACCCAGGAGGCGGTCGAACGTAATCAAAGTCTCTTTCAAAATCATACGCTGCTACGCCTGCTCCATCTGAGCTCGTTTTCGATGAAGACTCGGAGCATCGATTGGTCGCATTCTGTGTTAACAGTGTGGATGAACAGCGTTGGTCGGGTTCGAGGTCATCGTCATCTGAACCGAACGCTTCGTCGAGCTCGCGGTCGGCGTCACCGGATGGCTGCTGCGTCGGAAGGGGTGCGTATCGGCCAGGCATGGTCGAACCAGAATTGTACTTTCAACTCTACTCTGAATTTTTAGTGACGGTGGACGAGGGCTGATCCAAGTTGTGGTCCTCGTCGTACTCTGCTCTGTTCAGAGGGGCATAGCCTACTGGCTATCTGAATAAAGCAACTGATTCCCGCGAATATCCGGCGGGCCAGCCGGGCCGCCGATCTCCTTTAACTCCACTACGCCCGAGAGACCAGTAAGGGGTCTTAGACAGAGAGCCATGCCAGCAAATAATCTGCTTCGAATATGCAGCTTTGTCCAGGGGAAAAGGATGCAAAGCTGCGTGGCTCAAAAGTTTCATATACAGGGGGGTTCACCCGCCCGAACCACTTCAGTGGTATGTGTCGGGATTATGTTTTCGCTCTGAACTATACATTCTCATGAAGCATATAAGCGGCCAACGACTACCAGATCCACCTATCGTCAGAGCAGTTTTAATGGCTCGACTCAACAACGTCTTAAGGCGCCTTCCGCAGCTTCTCAGCCAGTTTCCTCTGACCAATTAGGATTTGTTCCCCAAGCATCATCCAACCCAGGACAGAACAACACGCCAATATTTAGTGTAGATGACAGCAAGGTGTCTGTTCTCCTGAGCCCGCAGAACTGGTCGCATTTGTATGTCTTTGCCCTTTACGTTACCTACTCTGATGTGGGGTCGTTGCGTAATTGGCTCCTGACTGTCTATTTAGTCACCACGTATGGTTACGGGACCATTGTAGATGTGCGAACTGCTTCCACCCGGTGACGAAGCAGAGACTGGTCAATACGTTCCAGGTAACTTCATTTCATCACTTCCTGCATCTATACTTATCTGGATTGTAGATCCCACGAGGCATCAAACCAATTCACCATCATGCATCAACGGAGGGTTTGGAAATAGTTTGTGCGTTGGCCGCATCTTATCGTCTTAAACTTTTAACGAGATAACGGGGTGCGCAAGGGCCGTCACCTTCAACGGAGCGTCACTCGTCATTCTATCCGTGGTCATGGTTAAGGGAACACGCATATGATCCACTCCCACAACTCGAACATCGGGCTACCGAGTGCAGTATCTGTTCTTTCCTGTGAATGTCGTCATTTCCAATCGTGTTTTTCTTGCTTAGGAGAGTCCTCTGGGGGTCGAAGATCGCTAGGTCACCCCCAACCATCACATATGAGGAAGTGATGGAAAAAGGTGATGCGGGCTTATACAAGTGGCTGAGCACCATCGTGGGTTCTCATGAAGGTCGTTTCCGCACAGCTGACGTGCCCCTAGGACCGCTTTGGCTTCTGCTTTGTTTCTGGAGTCACACCGACCACCGAGGCCACCGAGAGACTTTGTGAACGCATTGGCTTCATACGCGAGACGCAATGTAAAATACCTATTTCTTCTAGCATAGGCTCATCGCTGATCCCATCTAAGACGGAAAATTCTGGGAGTTCACCGCTGACCTCGCCAAAGGCGACACCGCGTACACCAATATGGCACTCGGAGCTCATACAGATACGACTTACTTCGTCCGTCTTGATCACTTCTGATCTTGCAACATTGCAAATTTGACTGATTTCCCCCAGACTGATCCATGCGGTATCCAAATCTTTCACCTCCTGTCGCATACCGACGGTTCGGGTGGCACAACGCTATTGGTTGATGGCTTCTACGTAGCTTCGCTCCTAAAGGAGCTCCATCCTGAGCACTATGACATCTTATCTCGTGTTCCGACACCGTCCCATGCCTCAGGAGAGCCCACCGCACGCTACAGACCTAGCCCACCTTCTGGCTATCCGACGTTACAACACGACATAATCACAGGGGAACTCACACAAGTAAGATGGAATAACGACGATCGAAGCGTGATGAGCCATTTGAATCTGGAGGTAGTAGAGAAATGGTATGTGGGCCACTCCTACGGGGTTTTATAGAGAAAGCTGGTGATGGATTGTAATCCAGGTACGATGCGGTCAGGGCATGGCATAGGCTTCTCGTCAGCCCTGACTCCGAATATTGGGCTCAACTTGTACCCGGTACTGTTCTTTGTAAGTCCTGTACATTACTGACGTAGATGTCGTGCTCATGCTCTGCGCCAGCGATCAATAACCACCGCGTCCTCCATGGACGTTCCAAATTCGACGGAAAGCGTCGCGTCTGCGGGGCATACATTGGTATGGACGAGTACCGTTCCAAGCTTGCAGTCCTTCGGGAGAAATTTGATCCCTGCCTCCAAGCTCTCGGCGATCAGGCAGCCCACGGACGTCAAAATGTCCGGAACCCCATTCTTTAAGGCGCATACTCGTATGAGTTCCAAGCAACACTAATTATGTTTATTATGAACAAGCTGGAAGACAGAAACTTACGCAGATGAAATGAAATGAATTGTATGCACATTTTAATCCTAGAGCTCCTTCGGGTGAGATGGTCTGGTCTCCGCACTCTTGTTCTAGACGGGCCCTACGGTATTACAGTCGCCGGCTTCATTCGTATTTTCGTTATCATTAAGGGCCATCCCAAATTCTAGTGTAAGAATTATCCTCCCCACAGGGCACGGGAACTTCCACTCCGGGAGCATTAGCGAAGTGCCTGCCTGCCCTTCTGGCAGAACCATTGAAGCGACATCCGTGTATACTTCAACTTTTCCCCAAGGCCATCCGTCCAGCGAAAACGTCGCATTTCTGAGAGCCCAGCGCAATGTCCTAAGTGGACGGAGAACAGTCGGTTCGACGGGGAAGGTGGGTAGAGTACACCACTGGTATTCCCAAAATCATTGGGAATCGCAGCAGCAGACAACCGCGGGGGGGACCCAGTCGAACGTAATCAGGGTGTCTTTCAGAATCATACGCTGCCGTTCCTACCCCATCTAGGCTCGTCTTTGATGAAAGCCAGGGGCATTGATTCGCCGGAGACGCGTTCTGTCGGTAAGGACTCAGAGCGGTGTTGGTCGGGTTCGAGGTCATCGTCACGTGAACCGAACGCTTCGTTGAACTGTCAGTCAGCGTCCACTGGATAGGCTGGTGCATCGAAAGGGGTGCGTATCGGCCAGGCATGGTCGAACTAGCGTGTTCTGAACCCTGCTGTGAAGTTTTAGTGACGATGGTTGAGCAACAGGATGTAGTCGGCTATCTGACTAAGGCAGTTCATTCCCGCACGTGGCTGCCGGGCCACCGGGCCGCCGATCTTCTGTGACTTTACTACGCAACATCTTCTGGAAGTACATATATTGTGCTATTCATCGAAGATGTGCCGTAGTACATTTGGATATTCCTTTGTACTATTGTACCTGGAACGTATAAAGGACAGGCACAACCAATGTCAACCCTCATCGCGTTGGACCTGCTTTCTCTCTCCCCCCCAGCCAATCGTGAACGCTCCTGAATTTCAGCATAAAAAACCACAGGCCTTGGACAGAGAGCCATGCAATCAAATAATCTGCTTCGGATATGCAGCTTGGTCCCGAGAAAAAGGATGCCGAGTTGCGTAGCTCAAAAGTTTCATAAACAGGGGGGTCTGCTCATCCGAACCGCTTCAGTGGTTTGTGCCGGTAGTGTTTCTGTTCTGCATGAAACATTCTTATCAGCGTGTCAGCGACCAATTTCATTAACCCATCGTCATAGCGATTCTAGTGGCTCAGTTCATCGACGCCTGAAGACGCCTTCTGCAACGGCTTCTCAGCCAGTCTCCTCTGACCAACTAGGTTTTGTTCCAAAGGCACCATCCAACCCAGGACAGAGCGACATTCCAACAGCTAGTGTAGACGACAGCAAGGTGTCTATTTTCTGGAGCGCCCAGAACTGGTCACGTTTGTATGTCTTCGACTTTTAGCGCTGATGTGGGGTCATTCCGGCATTGGCTCCTGACTTTCTTTCTAGTCATCACATATGGCTACGTGACCATTGTAGATGCCTTAGCTGCTTCCACCGGTGACGAAGTAGAGACTGGTCAATGCGTTCCAGGTACCTTCACATCTTCAGAACTTCCCGTATCTATACTTATCTGGATGGTAGATCCCACGAGACATCAAACCAGTTCATCATCATGCATCCACGAAGGGATTGGAAATAGTCTGTGCGTTAGCTGCCTTTATTATCTTGAATTGTAACAAGCCAAGGGGGTGACTCAGGGCCATCACTTTCAACGGAACATCATTCGTCATTTTATCCGTGGTCGTGGTTGAAGGAACACACATATGATCCACCCCAACGACTCGAGCATCGGGCTAACGAGTACAGTACCTTCTCTTCTTTTCTTGTGAATGTTGTCCTTTCCAGTCGTGTTTCTGTTGCTTAGGAAAGTTCTCTGGGGGTCGAACATCGCTAGGTCACCCCCAACCATCACTTATGAGGAAGTGATGGAAGCAGATGATAGGGGCTTATACAAGTGGCTGAGCACCACGGTACGTTCTCATGGAGGTCGTTTCCACACAACTGAGGTTCCCCTAGGACAAATTTGGTTTCTGCTTTGTTTCTGGAGTCCCACCGACCGCTGAGGCCACCGAGAGACTTTGTGAACGCATTGGCTTCATACGCGAGACACATTGTAAAAAAGTCTTTTTCTTCCAGCATATGCTCATCACTGACTTCATCCAAGACGGAAAATACTCGGAGATCACCGCCGACTTCACCAATGGTGACACAGCTTACACCAGTGTGGCACTCGGAGCCCATACTGATACTACTTACTTCGTTCGTCTTGACCGCAGCTAGTCTTGCAACGTTGCAAATTTGACTGTTTTCACTCAGACTGATCCATGTGGTCTCCAGATATTCCACCTCCTTTCGCATACCGACGGTTCGGGTGGCACATCGCTGTTTGTCGACGGCTTCTATGTAGCCTCGCTCCTAAAGAAGTTCCATCCTGACTACTATGATATCCTATCTCGCGTTCCGGTACCAGGTCATGCCTCGGGAGATCCCACCATACGCTTCAGACCTAGCCCGCCCTCTGGCTATCCAACGTTACAGCACGACATAATCACAGGGGAACTCACACAAGTAAGATGGAATAACGATGATCGAAGTGTGATGAGCCATTTGAGTCCGGAGATAGTCGAGAAATGGTACGTTACCACCCCTATAAGTTTATATGAAGATGGTTGGTGATAGATCGTATTAATCCAGGTACGATGCGGTCAGGGCATGGTATACGCTTCTCGTGAGCCCCGATTCCGAGTACTGGGTCCAACTCATACCCGGTGCTGCCCTATGTAAGTCAGTGCGCTTACTAACGTGCGTGTTGTCCTCATGCTCTGCCCCAGTGTTTAACAACCACCGCGTCCTCCATGGACGTTCCAAATTCGATGGAAAACGTCGCCTCGGCGCAGCGTTCTTTGGTATGGATGAATTCCGTTCCAAGCTTGCGGTCCTCCGGGAGAAATTTGACTGCCGCCTCCAAGTTCTTGACGATCAGGCGGTCCAAGGCGGTCGGAATGTCTAGAACCCTGTGCTTTGGGGCGAGTGATTGTATGAGCTTCAAGCTACGTTAATTTCAATTGCGATTGTGAACAAGTGGAGGGTAGAAACTTACCTAGATATAGTGAGACGAAATGAAATCAATTGCAGGCGCATGTTGCTTAGACTCCTATGTGCGAGATGGTTTGATTTCTGCATCCTCGTTCCGGACGGGCCCGTACATGGTATACTAGTCAGCTTGTTTCATGTTTTTGTTACCATTAAGGGCCGTCCTAAATCACAGTGTAAGGACTTGACTCCCCGGGGGATTCTGAGGGCATCGGCTAAGTGCCTGCCCTACGCGCGACACCGTTCGACATCCTTCCTGCGTAGTTCACCTTTTCCCCAGGACTATCCGTCCCGTGAAAACTTTACATTGCCGAAACCTGGCGCGATGTCCATTGGACGGCATTCTTCGTCAACAGCTTTTTTCCCATTCATATCAACGCGCGGCGCATCAACCAGGTAAATTTCTGCTGTTCAACAAAAGCACTACTAATACACAGGAAACCACGACGTATTGCATCATACTTCATATTCAGAACGACATAGTAGCACGAGTCAATTTTTGTATTTGTTACCCGTGTATTGGTCACGATCTTCAGCGCTGTAATGGGTACCACTCCAAGGTGGTGCACCGTAGTTAACAGGTGCAGTAGTACCGAGCCCTGGGGTATCACGAGGGTTGAGCCCGGGGTAGTCTTTCCCGGCTTCATTGCGACGAGGATCGGCATATAGGCCATATGGCTGGGGTGTGTTGTAGCTGGAACTCTGGGCACTGTACTTGCCACGGTCATCACCACGATAAGGGCTACCGTATGGCTGAGTCATGTCGTAGTTTGGGTTAGACCCACCGTGCGTAACACCAGGCCCTACACTCTCACGGCGAGGACCGCCAGGAGCGTATCCACCAGTAGCGCTGCCTGGGCCAAGCGGTCCCTGAGGAGTTCCACCGTAATTATTGCCTTTGGAATGATGTCCTGGGTCATTGTTGTATACCAGAGGTGCAACCGTGTGACCAAAAGTTTTCTCCTCATAACCAGAGCCACGAGATTGAGAGTTGGGACCGCCAGACTTGGCGTCGCCGCGATGGTCGGGACCACCAGATGGAGGTCCACCATAACGTATGTTAGAATTACCTTCGTATCCTGCGTGGGAGCTGTGAGAAAACCCGTATTTTGTGGCTCCCTGACCGCTGTCTAGGACCATGGTCCCGAAAGGCGCACCAGTAGGGTGCGAAGGTGCATACGCTGAAGGATACGTTTCGTTTGTGGAACCGTGGGGGCGCGCCACGTATGTCCCGCCAGCTCCATAATCATAAACTCGGGTGGAGTGTGGTGTGTTGTGATGGCTGATCCAAATTATCAATTTTGTGCTACCAGGGCTAGAAAGTAAAGATCTTACAAACTAGGGTCCTGACTGATAAAGCCTGGGTTGTATCCTCCGCCACCTGTCGGGGGTACGCCAGACCCATACGGAGGCTGCGTCCCGTGTCTCTGCGCAACATATCCGCCTCCCCCATACTGATCGCCCGTACGATCGACACTGTAGTAGTCTCCAAAGCGGGATTCATCACGGCGATGATAGTGTTCCTCATTACGAGCGTCTCGCTTCCCCTCTTTTCGTCCGCGCTGGTACCGAGATCGATCTCTTTGGTCAGTCTATTCTGCCGCATGCAAGATGGAAAGGCTATGACAAACCTGATCCATGCCCGCCGTAACGAATGGAAGATGGCTTGGGATAACACGATTGAGGTGTTGATCAGATACCCTTGAGCGCGACCAACTATATTCGGGGCCGAAAAACCATTATGAGGGCATTCTGCCAGTGGGCTTTGATGGGCGCCGACTGCCGGCGTAAGCCTGGATCTAATCCTGTATTTGAACCCAGTCTAACTTGCCACTTACTATATTGGACGCTAAGCTACCAAGGCGCAACGAGCTGGACGTCATCCAGGGAGAACGATAAAAAGAAACAATGGTTGAGACTAGATGCAGTCGTGAGTGAACGGCACTGGTTACCAATAAAAACTCACACTAAAGCATGAAACTGCAGATTGACAACAATTGGGACTGACGTGTGGTAAGTACCTGTGTTATCGAGCAGCTAGTTGACTCAAATCAGTGAGTGGATTGGTGAGTGACAATGGCAGGCAAATCCTTGGACATGAAGGAGTACTCGAGCACCAACTACCCAGAGGATATGTACATATCCCCCACGGAAACGGTGGCGACGACTATCACGTGATCTGGAGCGCGCCCATGATGTGGAAGAATCGTCATAGCAAGGGGTAGATGGGTCGACCTATCGACCAATCGAACCATTTTCGCACTCCACCGAGCCGACTTCCGAACTCCGCTTCCGAAGCGACCCAATGCGACCTTTTGCGGCACGTGATCGTGGCAGTGTGGGTGTTTTTGTGCCACTGAAAGGGTGTGCCAGCATGTGTCAGCAACCCCTTTGGGTGGGAATTTTGGGTTCCGACAAGGCTACCCCTTGCCAGCTTCTCGGCTCGCCTCCGGCTCGCGGACCCCTTGCTATGACGAATCTGCCTGATGTGGAAGAATCGTCATAGCAAGGGGTAGATGGGTCGACCTATCGACCAATCGAACCATTTTCGCACTCCACCGAGCCGACTTCCGAACTCCGCTTCCGAAGCGACCCAATGCGACCTTTTGCGGCACGTGATCGTGGCAGTGTGGGTGTTTTTGTGCCACTGAAAGGGTGTGCCAGCATGTGTCAGCAACCCCTTTGGGTGGGAATTTTGGGTTCCGACAAGGCTACCCCTTGCCAGCTTCTCGGCTCGCCTCCGGCTCGCGGACCCCTTGCTATGACGAATCTGCCCATGATGTGCACCACTTGTCGCCTCCACCGTTCGTTTCAGGACGCCAAACAACGTTTTTAGCACTGAGAAGACCTGCATGTACAGTTGTAATACATGGAACCATCGGCTTTCGCTATGACAAGAATTCGGTCAAAGCATGGACGTTCTAAATTCGACAAATTCGATCCCCGCCTCCAAGTTATCGACGATCAGGCAGCCAAGGCGGTCGGTGTGTCTGGAACCCCATCCTTTAGCGCGAATGCTTGTATGAGCTTCGAATCACGTTGATCTTAATTGCATTTATCATGAACAAGTTAGAAACTTACGCATCTGGGGTGGAATGAAATCGATTGCATGTGTATTTTACCTCTTCGTCTGGTCTCCGCACTCTTATCTGGATGGGCCTGTGTACTAGCTGGCTTGTTTCATATTTTCGTTACCATTAAGGGCCATCCAAAATCCTGTAGTAAGGACTTTACTCCCCGCAGGGCACACAGGGCATACTTCATTCCGAGAGCATCGGCAGAGTGCCTATCCTTTGGGCAACACCGTTCAAGCGACATCCTTTATGCATACTTCAACTTTTCCTTAAGACCATCTGTCCCGCGAAAACGCTGCATTGCTGAGAGTCCAGTGCAATGTCGATTTGGACGGTATTCTTCGTCAACAGCTCTCCCGCCCAGTCTTCCCATTCATATCAACGGAGCACCAGCCAAGCAGGTTTGTTCTATTCAACAAGCACTATTAATACACGGAAAGCTACCACGAATCGTATCCTATTTCATATTCAGAACAACGACATAGCAGCACCGACCAATTTCTGCATTTCTCCAGGTTGAAGGTTAAGTTTTCCTGTAGTCTTGTAGTCTGCGCACAGCTTCATTGCGGAAGCGGCGGCAGTTTGCATCGCTAGAAGGTAAGTGGTCAGTCTATGTCTTTGCACAAAGCTAATGATAATAATCGGTAGAAAGGTGCGTACCCTCGGACTTGCCGGAAGAGTCGCCCGACCCTCCGTTCTTTTTGTCGAACAACTTCCCCGCCTGAGCCATGGCCAATGAAACCTTTTGAACAAACGTTCCTTTAGAAGCGCAAACGAGGACAGGTTAAAAAAGTCACCCACAATCTTATCTTGCATTGAACTTCCCGTACTCGTGGGAGCAGGTGAGGCGTCTTCTTCGTCCTCGTCATCGTAAGAGGGCTTCCGGCCACCGGCAGGTCTGTTTGATCCCAGACCACCTGCAGGTGCGTTCGAGTATTCTGCGTCATCGTCGTTTGCGTTGGGGCGACGTCCACCGGGCCTTCCGCCTGCCTGGGATTGCTTGCCAGCTGCAGTAAGTTTGAGAGCTTCCACTGCCGCGGCTGCACCAAGCACGTCAGGGTCCGCACGCGCATTCGAATCCGTACCAGACCTGCATGTCCGATGACTTAGTGAATTGAACTGGTCGTCTCGAATAGGTAAGCTTACCCATACATCTGTGTATGCGCATCGAGGCTCTGTTGGTGGCGTTTAGCCCTCGCGTCATCGTCGTCGTCGTCGTCGTTACGCTGTGGACGACCATGTGCAGGAGTGCCCGAGTAGGTGTCTTCATCCCGGCGATGACCATCATCGTACCCGGTAGGCTTTCCTTCGTAAGATGAGTGGGGCGCATCAGAGCTATCGTAATTACCCCGTCTCTTTGACGCGTCGGGTCCAGGTCTAGAATCGCGTCCGCTGTAACCATCCTTGGTGGGGCCTCGTTCGTCATCACGCGTACTGGCAGCATCGCCAGACCCGGACAAGAACCCGCCAGCTGGAGCGTTCGTGCCCGCAGAAGCGGCTGAATACTGGGTCGCTCCGCTTGAGTACTCGTCTCCATCGCCACGGCGGGGGCCACCGTGTGGCCGAGGTGTACTGGATGCTGACATATTTGCACCATACTGGGATTCAGGAGGGCCGTAGCCAGAGGACTTGGTGCCCGAGTACTGGTCGCGATCTTCGGCATTGTGACGGACGCCATCACGAGGTGGAGCGTCGTAGCCAGGGTTCTTACTACCATGGTAGTCGTTTCTGTCTTCATCATTGCGACGAGAACCGCCATATGACTGAGGTGCGTTGTAGCTGGCACTCTTGGCGCCGTACTCGTCACGGTCATCACCACGGCGAGGACCACCATACGACTGAGGAGTGTCGTAGCTAGGATCGCGCCCAGCGTTCCCAATGCCAGGCTCTACGCCCTCACGGCGAGGTTCACCAGAGGCATACCCACCAGCAGCGGTGCCGGGGCCAAGTGGCCCCGGTGGAATTCTACCGTAAGTCTCGCCTTCGTCACGGCGACCCTGGGCACTGTTGTATCCCTGAGGTGCACCATAGCCAGAGCCACCGTACTGAGGGTTGGGACCGCTGTACTCGGCGTCGCCGCGATGGCCGGGACCACCAGATGGATGTCCCCCATAGGGTGCGTTGGAATCAGTTTCGTATCCTTCGCGGGGACTGTGAGAAGACCCGTATGTCGTGGGTCCTCGACCGCTGTCTAAGCCTGGGGTCCCGAAAGGCGCACCGGTAGGGTGCGAAGGTGTATACGCTGAAGAATACTTTTCGTTTGTCGAATCGTGGGGGCGTGCGTACGCCCCACCAGTTCCATAACCATGAACTTGAGTGGCGGATGGTGCGTTTTGACGATTGTTGGACTCGTAGTCATCGTTTCTGTATCTGTTACGGATGACGCATATCCGTCAGTTTTCCGTTACCGGTGCTAGAGAATGATCTTACAGGTTAGAATCCTGACTGATGTAACCCGGGTTGTATCCTCTACCACCTGTCTGAGATACGTCAGACCCATATGGTGGCTGGGCCCCGTATCCCTGCGCAGCGTATCCACCTCTCCCGTATTGATCACCCTCGCGATTGCCGCTGTAGTAGTCAGGTTGATCGTGGCGATGGTGGCGTTCCTCGCGTCGCTCGTGATGGGCCTCTCGCCTCTCTTCGAGTCGTTCCCGAAGTTCTTCTCTTCGCTCGTGCTGAGATCGCGGTCGATCGCATTGATCAGTCCAAGTTGCCACACAGAAAATGGCAAGCAAATACGCACCAGACCCATGTTCGCTATCTACCGTGGTGGAAAGCGTGTGATGGGTAATTGTAGAATCGAGTTGCTGATCAATGTAGTTAGGGTTAGGGGTTTCCCACGATCTGTGCATGACACTTGCCGCGCGCTCTACATCCTCGATTCTCAACTACCAACTCAGAGGATCTTAACAACAAGACGAGTGGATATTGATGATATTTCGGTCTCGGCGGTTACCTGATGGCTCATCAGCCCACCAGTGGCAATCTCAAGGAGGTTATGCACCAGTGACTGTCGATACGCGTGCATTGATCGACAAAGTTCTTGCCCGCTATTCCGGCGAGTTCACTGGTAAGGGAATTTCATTTTCGAGCATTCCTTTTCTCATGTAGTTGACTTGTCAGTATTCCGTGAATTGCTTCAGAACTCCGACGATGCTGGGTGTGACTCTGCCGAAATTCGCTTCGAGTCTAAGTTCCTAGGTGTACGTCCTGAAGCAACGATGATAGCTCGTTCGTCCACGCTACCTGACTTGGAGACAACCAATGTACAGTACTGTGTTTGATTCTCTAATTATTTCTCTCATACATTCTCAAGGTCGCGCAATGGACATTCAAAAACCATGGCAAGCCATTCACACAAGACGATTGGGATCGACTACCGAGGATTGGTTTGTGTTCACTCCTACTTCGCCCTGCTTTGGTCTCCTAAGTTGCTTCGTCATTTAGCCTTGGGAAATCCGGACCCACAGAAGGTCGGCACGTTTGGAGTTGGTAGGCGTCTATTGTCCCTCGAAATAGAAAAGTGCCTGAATTCGGACTACTCTTAGGTTTTTACAGCTTGTTTTCTGTTACAGACACTCCACATGTGTCATCTGGGGGTAGGCTACTAGTACATCTTCTCTACAAGATATCAGTCTCACACCATATGTCAGGTAAGGAAATGGCGTTCTCATGGAAACCTGAAAACCAGGTATGAGGATCAGTCGGTCACTTGTGCTACTTCTTCACCTTTTTCCCAGCTTTGCTATCGCGTTGGAAACCACCCCCAAACAGCGACCAGAGATTTATGGACGACGTTTAAGATGCCCTTACGAGAGCATGCCCCAATGCCGCCAGTTTCGCAATTTATGCAATTTCTTGCATCATCTATTACTTTCATGGTTCATCTGAGGGATGTGACCGTATTTTTTAATCATCATCGTGTAGGGAAGATCAACAGGTCTCTGGGAGAGTTTCAAGTCATTCCTATCCCTACGGAGCTAAAACCGTCGAGCCCCAAGGAGAACATGATCGTGAAATCAGTTGCGAAATACCGCAAGTCTTTCCAGTGTTTGTGTTTTTCGTGCTGATTGTTATACTTGACTAGCTCTCACGATTAAAGCTGAAATCATACACTCACCAAGTGATTCTATGCCGGTGCACGAGTCGAAAATGGACCTCGTTATGTTTACAGCAGAAGTGGACGTCACCGCTGGTAAGATGTTATCCAAGGAATTGTACCGGTGTACGAAGAAGAATCTGCCTACTCACCTCAAGTACAGCTTGATCTATGTAGGTTATTAGACTCCTTTTGCCCCGAACGCGAATAAATTCATTTCACAGACCGGGAAAGATGAATATGATCAGAGTCGCACAGGCGAACAGAAGCTATTTCACGAATCTACGTCAGCTTTCCGAGGTCTTCGCGCCGATCTGGACGGGTGAGAAGCCACTTATGTTTACAAATTCCATGCTCTAATGGGACACTAGAGCTACGCATACCCGAATCTTTATTGTGGGTATTCACGCACTCGTCTTTGTTTCTGCTGATGACCTTGCTAGGGTCACGCCACCGCACAAACGACGGGCATTGGGGGTCACATGGCATCCTGCTTCATTCCTACTGTAGAGCGTGAATCCATAGATTTGGTGTGAGCCTAAAGTTGCCAATGACTTTGGGCAGCTACTAATATGGTACCCCAGTGACAGAAATGTCGCTAGTGAGTGCCCTGCTCTGTTCAGGGAGGACACTGACATATCCTCATTATCCAGTCTGGAATAGGGAGTTACTCTATGTCGGCGGTTTTTTATGTCGGTTGGTATACGAATTCGAGCTGTCCAAGATCCAAGGTTTGTGGGACGAAGCAGCCGATGGTAAATCACAATCCCGGAAGTTAGAGGATCAGCACTTTCTTCACCTTCTCAAATTCTTTACGTTTCATCATTCCACGCCATCCCCGCGAGTCGCAGAATTGCTTGCGAAATCATTCTATGGATGCTCCACCCTTCCTATAAGACTTCTCTCATCTGTTGGAGTACGCAGAGCTTCTGACATCAGAGTGTTTGACCCGGCAGTTGCTAAATTTCTCAAGTTCTTACCAATGCTCTCGGAGGACGTCACGCGTGATTGCGCACGTTCAATTGCAGCCCTTCGAGACCATTACAAGATCTCCTCGGTAACGCCATCAGACGTTTTACAAGAACTCAGTCACCATACCTTGGATATCGAGGAACTAGTAGCATGTCTCCGTTGGTGGATAACTTGGAGGCGAAACAGTTTGACCTCAAATCCGGCTGACCTGCTGCGCGCGGCTAGTCTGCAAGATACAGGTGGAGTGATACGCCTATCATCGATAACCTACTTCATCGATCCAAATGTTCTCGGACTCCACATCCCACCCGACGGACCGCTTCCCTCGTCTCTCATCCCCCTTGGCGTCAGCAAGTATTTCGGTTGCACGGAGCTCATTAGCTTCGGTTGGAAAGAGTTCACTGTTACTTCATGGTTGCAACACGTACTACGTCCCGAGGTTATGTCATCGGATGCAAAATGGGACTTTACCAGGTCGGTCGACTGGGCTAGCTGCGTCCTTAGCACCCTCTCCCGCATATGGCCGCAACTTTCTGAAGATACGCAAAGTAAATTAAGGGACATGTTAATGAACAAGCCATGCATCCCTACATCCAAAGGCTTGTGCTGTCCTGAAGGCTCGTATCTTCCTATTGCAGACAATACTCTGTTCCATCACCTTGGCCTGCCGATAGTCAGCGACCATTCGAGATTTAAGGTTGGCGAGGATACGAAACAATTCCTTCTGTTCATTGGAGTTCGGACAGACCCTCCAGTCCGATTTCTTTTGGATCGGTAGGTTTCCACGATGCTTTCGGCTCCTGCGTTTACTGAGAGTGATCAAGAATGCTGTCGAAGGGAGATTGGACTGTGTTCAAGTTGGTCGAATATCTCCTCCAAGAAGCGCGTTTATTGACTGACGAGGACCTCGATGCTCTTACATCGTCCGAAATATTCATGAGAGAAGGTAACGAAGAGGAGATTACTCGTCACCGTGCTAATGAACTCTATACGCCCGTGGATGACTTCCGGAGACTCGGACTACCGGTCATCAGGTGGAGCGGGAAATCGGAATGGACGGGAACATCGCCCGAAGGTAAGTTGAATACAATATACACTCCTTCTATTTGACTGCGTTGTCGTCTAGCCCAACTGTTGTACCGTCTCGGTTTGAATGATTTGCCACCTTTGCCAAAGATCGTGGAACTGTGCTCATCAAGGGATGTTGGTGTCCAAGAGACTGCATTCGTGTATCTGTGCGATAACCTTCACTCGCACTACCTACATTACAAACCGGAGAATTTTTGCGACACGGAATTCATTCCTGCAGAGAAGAACGGTCGTACTTGCTTGAAGAAGTTGGGAGAAGTACGATGAGGCTCGCTTGTGTTTGCGTTCTTGCTAATGCTTACTGTAGGTATACTCCGGCATCCAGTGGACAGCACTAGGCTTTTTTGTGGTGCAAGGCCAATACCTGCGCATGCCTTTGAGTCAACTCGGTGTCACGAAACATCCCCCAACGTCAAAACTGCTGGACCTACTGGAGAACACCCCCCCGTCTAATGAAGTAACTGCCGCCCGCTGGTTTGAAATTTTATCTGACCACATATCCTGTGCGCCCTTGATCCCTCTCATCTTTTCCGTGTGTGGACATCATTCCAGGTTTCTCGTCCTCCGATCTCATCAAACTGTCTGGCTTGCCTATAGTTCCGATCGGTCCATCGAGTACTCCAAAATTACTTCCTCCAGCTAAATGTTACCTCGACCAAGGTACAATACCACCACTTTATCGGAAACTTTTTGTTTTTGTGAATCTTGGCGCCAAAGCGAACCGTTTCCTATCCGCTTGTAGCCTCAAGAGCACAGTTTCATTAGAAGATGTGGCGAAGGCACTAATTGAGAACCCTGCGAATTTCTTCGAGCTTGCGGGAGGCTATGAAGGGTGGGTTTAACAGGCTTTTACTGGGGTCATCGCTTAATTGCTTGATACTAGTTTCCTAGATGAGCTGCGTAAACTGGCCTACCGAAGTCAAGATATTTCCAATGATACTTTGGACAAGATGTGCCACACACGTAGCCTGCTTGGTATGTGTCGGAAGAAAACTCAGGGCAAGACCGGATGGGATTACGAGTATGAGTTCCTGACGTATGAGGAGGTCACTATTGTCGATGACATCGACGGCTACCAACTATTCAGTGACTGTCTTTTCATAGCTCCTCGAGAGAGTGTACTGGAACGTGCGTATTGATGTTAGTCTTTGGCAGCCGTTCACTCAGTTTTGACCAATAGGCTTCTATGCATTGCTCGGGTGCAGTTATTTGAGCGCCGTTATTAAAGAGAGCTGTAACGATCTCCACGAAATATCGGATGCTAAGAGCTGCCAACAAGTACAATCATTGGTCCTTGAGCGGCTCCCCCTGTTCATTGAGAATTATACCGATACCAAGCGTGAGGTCGCAATCCCTTCTGGTCCGGATTACCTCACAGTCAGAGCATGTGAGAGGATCCTTGTTTCCAAAACCCTCGTGACCAGGAACGTAAAGAAAACAAGGGACGTATGGGCGATCGCGAGGCAGGAAGGTGACTGTATAGTGCTATGGACCTCCAAAACCGCAAAGTGCGACATGTATGAGTGAGTTGTCGGGATATCCTTCGTTATCTTTGTTGGTATCTGATAGTGCGCAAAGCGTTGCTACATCTCTCTGTCGACTGCTGTTTGATTCGGATACAATGGATGCCGCGGCACACCTTGAGAGGATCCTTTCCGCAGACTCGGGTTATTTGCGCCGAAGAGGTTATCTCGGTTGGTCTAGTTCGCCTTTGTTCAACCTAACTAGCTGACGAGTGTATTGGTCACAGTTGATCAAACTTCCCAGCAATGCAGAGATGGGTACAGGTTGAGGAACAGGGCAACGGAACAGCGCTCGGCAGGCTCCGCTTCGACCATTGATTTTTCACAACAATCTACGCCGGATACTCAACCCAATCCCCACTTTAACCGTGAGAAGCTGCCTCGAAGTGCTGAAACCATCCCGCAGTTCCCATCCTCCCCTCACGCTACTGACAAGTCCCTGGACACGGCTAGGCATCCTGCCTTTCTCCTGCTTTCCCGGTAGGCTTGGCCGCCAAGTATCGTCACGTGTCTCATCACACTTCTAGGACTCCACGTGAGGTGATCCCGCAGAGTTACATCCGTGAGCCTCTCAAGCCCCTACGACGAGATGAGATATCTTGACTATTCCCTAGGCAGTATTGCAGAGACAGCCATCAAGTCACACTCCTCCGAAGGGGGAAAACCAGCCATTCGGGCGGAAGCGAGCCAGTGCTCGAGCAGCGCCTTCTGCAGGATGCCTGCAGATGTCGGATGTTTACGTTCTATTGGTGAGTTTGGTGCGGGTCGTCCCTCCCTGTTGTTCACTGGGAACTAGGACAAGTAAAGAGCATCGAAGTCTGCATAGATGATGGTAAACATACCCCAAATAAAATATTCGTCTGTTAATGCAGAGCCGCCCACTTGCATAGGCGTGCCGGACATTGATACATTTATGGAGCGCATGCACGGTCCACTTGGTCGCTTCGTAGATATCATCATCACTCTGTCCGAGATATATCGTATCTCCACAACAACGCTGCGCGTCTTCTATGATACTTCGGCGGGGTGCATTGCATTCAATTGCGGAGGAATCATCTATCTCAATCTGCGATATTTTGAAGTTTGGCGTGAGTGGATTATATTTCCCATCTTTGAGCGTGGAGATAGAGCAGTAACTTCAGATGATGAACAAGTCAAAAACAACAACCGACGGGACGCTCAAATGTCGTGGTCCGTTTATTTCGATCACCACCCTGTTCCATTGTCTAATAGACGTTAATACCCAAGGTTCCTCGCTCTTGCTCACGAAATCGCACACAATTTGACCGATCTACACAACTCCGATCACGAATTTTGGTTTTCGGCAATCTGTGAAGCGCGGCTCGTTGCGTTTTCACAGCTCTTACAACTCGCTAACCCTTGGCTCCGTTATACATCGTGGCTAAGGCTCATCGTTATCGCTGTCTTGTTTGGATACTTTGCTAAACATATGACTCTAGTGACCAACATACCTCACTAGCCATTCTTACTGAAACCCCACTCTTTGGCCCCTTCACTGTTATTGTTCCCCGACTCCCACGGTAAGTGGGGGAGGGTTGTTACATCGCCAGGCACGTAGCACTCCAAGCAAATGGATGCGCACGACTTTTTTACCAAATATAGAGAGCACTGTTTGTAGCTATTGTCTGAACCTGTTATGAAGTTGTAATTTTTTTTTCACTGAGCCTCAAGCACGTATCCTCTTCCTCTTGTCGTTCCTCCACTTGGGTGAAATTGGTGTGTGGCATTTTCCTCCTACCACATGCCTGCTTACTCTTACTCTGTAACAGTCTTCCATGTCCATTCTTACGATGTGAGTCATGATGCTTTATTTGTTTTGGTTAGTGTTTTCAATGTGTACATATGCTAGGTTCATTCACAAACAATGATGTGTCGTGGCATGTTTACCTGATGAGGCTCTCTGTTCCTCTGATGGCTCATACAAGCCAGCTGACTCTGCTCTATATTATGACGCTCTATATTATCCTCGTGAACATGTATCTATCTTTGAAACTCCCAACAACTTTGTTGCATGGTTGTCTAAAACTTTGAAATCTCATTATCTTTATTGTGTCAACTGTGAGCTTGAGTTTATTGGCTGCATATCGTTTGATGGCTCTTTAAAAATCTTCCATGGCCCTTCTCATGCATGTCTTACAAAGAACCCAGAGTATTTTGCTTCTGCTGATTACACGCATTGTCTGCTCTTGTGTGAGTTGAAAGGCCTTGTTCGTTCTCTGTCTCTGAACATTGCAGCATGTGTGGAGCAGGGAATAGCCAAGTTACTGTCTTGGCTTCAGTATTCTGATTCTGTCTACAGGTGCAATCTCTCTCGTTTGAAGGCCGACACCCTTGCTTTGTGCATGTCGAACTTGTCATTAGTGATAGGAAAGGACCACTCAAAAAATGCCCTTATCACCTCTCTGCTCACCCACTTTCACCAACTCCACACCTCACTCTGCAGTCGAACAGCAAGTGATCTTGTTGAACAGTATAATGACAAGAATACTACTGTCAGATTGCCATCCAATGTGCACACTGTACTTTTGTTGCATTTGGAGGCTCAATATGGCTGTGAGGTAGCCGCCACACTTCGTAACCCACCACATCCTGTGTACGCATTCAGTGACAATGTTGTCAATACTCACGTTTCTTGCATTGAGTGGGCATCTTTGCCTCGTGATGACCTAGTGAAGAGGCTTCACATGCTATCTATGGAAACTTTGAGTGAGTCTGTTCAACATCTCGTTCCTGATGACCGCCCTTCCATCATTGGCCGTTCTCACTGTAGAACATGTGCAGGCTTGTTACAACACCTACTCGAGTGTCTTCAATATTTGGAGTATGCTGGTACAGAAATGCTATGTGACATTTATCTTTCTTACTTCCCCACAAGCCCATCTACAACTGAGCTCAATCGCTACTATATTTTGAAGATCCTCCACTATGAGTATGGCGAGGTCATCACTGATACCTTGTCAAGAGCACCACGTATGCCAATTCGCATGGCTAATGAACTTAAGATTACCAGATGGAAGAACAAACTTGAAAATGTGGCTGCTGCCCAACAAGCATCCATTCAGTATGACCATGATTGGCCCAATGTCACCCCTCAGGGTGTTGTTTTGCATTGTCTCAATTGGTATTATGAAGGTTCTATGTGGACTGAGCCCGCAGTCTGCACCATGTGTGGACAATATCAGCGAAATATACAAACATATGATTTGTCCAAGTGTGAGCACCTCAACCTACATGTTCTTTGAATCCAGAATCCATTTATCATCATGAAGTGCATAGTGCAATCATTGTCTCCCAAATTCAATTACAACTACCCTGCTCTCCACGGCCTGTTGTTGGATCATCATGGCATCATTCATGACAAAAATGATGAAGCCACCCTCCTTATATGCAGTGACTGTTTGGCAGATCTTTCGAAGGAGAAAATCCCTCGCTTTGCGCTCATGAATGACCTCTATCGGGGTGAATTACCTGATGTGTTCACAGATCTCACATGGGTCGAGGAAAAATCTGTGCAATATACTGTACTACAGCCCATGTTACCCATCTCTTCCAGTCATCTGACCCTTCGCAGCCTAAGGTCTTCCATGGAAATACATGTGCTCATGACATGAACATTGTGTCTACTGCCTCAGTCCTGCCACGCGCACCAGCAGATGTCACTGGCCTTTTAAGTGTCATATTTGTGGGTCCAGGTAAATTCGATCCGAAGTGGCTTGGTACTATATTCCGTGTATGCAAGGCAAAAATCTGGGCTTTCTTACTGTGGCTCAAACATCATAATCGTTTGTATGCTGATATCCCACTTGATCCCGATGCTGTTGACCTCTATCCTGATGATGACATGATCCCAGGGCTTAGTGATTGCATTGTCGAGGACCATGAGCTGGATGCCACAAAGGTTTTCAATGACAAAACTGCTGGCTTCGAAGATCACCCTGCCACACTTGTTCATCAAGATACCATCAAGCTTTCTCCCAATGTCGATTCAAATGCTCCAATATTCCTGGAAAAAATGGGCGTCTCTGACCCAGAGAGTGTTAAAATCAGTGGCCATACTTTTACTGTGTCAGCGCTGAGAAATCTAGTTCCTCGCACATCATCAACTCCTGACCTCATGATTCACAGGGGTTCACGAGCCATCAATGAGTACAACAATCCCGATCTCTTCCCTGGAATGTTCCCAACTCTCTTTCCATATGGTATTGGAGGATTTGAAGAGAGAATAAGGCCACAGCCTCTATTGTTTCAACAGCAAGCTCAATATTTGCTCAACATTCCTGATCGGTCATTTCGATACCATCATAGTTTTCTTTTTGTTGTGCTCAATATTCATCAGCGTCATTTGGCTCACCTTCACACTGCACTAATGTGCAAAAAAGCAAATTTTCATCACATTGTTGAGAAACTTACCAAAATTTCACCCAAGTTATTGAATCGCATCACCTCTCGTCTTGAACAAGAACACAGGTTTGTAGATATGTCTGCTGATGAAAGGAATGCATTAAGTCTCTTGCAGCATGTCAACACCATCTCTGCACATATACCAGGTTCTGAAGCTTCAAAAATTTACATCTGTAACGAGATTCACAGCTACTATGGCTACTTTGGCCTTCCTCATCTGTTCTTTACATTCAACCCCAGCATCGTCCATAGTCCTATATTTCAAGTCATGTTTGGTGACTGCATGGTTGACCTATCTAAACAATTTCCCTCCCTTGCCTCTGCTCATGAACGTGCTATCTGGTTAGCAAAAGATCCTGTTGTGGCAGCCAATTTCTTTGAATTTTCTGTACATTGTTGTTTCGAATACTTGCTAGGATGGGATTACAAAAAACAGCAGTCATCACCAGCTGGGGGCCTCTTCAGTGGAGTAGGGGGAGTCATAGGCAGGCGAGGTCAGGAGGCTTAGTCAGCACAGTAGCATATGGGCACATGCAGACTCATGTACATCATCATCGGTCCAGGAGGATGACAACCAGAACTGCTGCACTGTATCATTGTGGTGACGAGAGTGGCTCTGTACCATGCAAAGTACCACAGCATCACCATAGCACTGTCACACCGACCCACCACAACACCAACCCACCACAACACCGAACTGAAACAGCAGGGAAACATGCAACCAATGCACACCATACACGTGTCAGACCCTCAGACAGGATAAAAAACAAGCTACGTGGAACAGTACACCTGTAACACTAAACAAACTGTCTTGCAGACTCCCACAGCATGACTTGTGGGGCTGCTTTCTGCCCGTGAATCCCACTACCCCACCGACAGTCCCATCACCATTGGGTACAACCCCAACCGATACCGAATATCTGTTCCCATTGGAACCACAGTCCCCAATGTCATCCCCAGACTTCGCTCCAGCACAAGGACTCGTGCCATCACAAGCAGTGTCACCGAGCTCTGAAATGGAGGACCACCATAGAGTCTGCCAGCCAGTGGTGCCCCCAACACCCCCAGTATCAATGGTATCAAAGAACTGCAGAGAACATGCCACCACGACCCCATCAGGTGTAACCCAACCTCCACCAGCAGTACCCCCCTCCCTGACTATAACGAGACCACTGGCACCACCACAGATCATAACCATACCACCACCAGCCGCACCCCCACCATGCCCAAGGATGATGGCAGAGTTGGTCCCACTGTTCTACAGTGAACAATCGTCATCAGAGAATGCCAGTGACTTTTTGAAAGTGTTCAATAGAAACATATTGTTCTCAAACCCACAGGCCACTGACACACAAAAAATAGCTGCACTGTCAAACTATCTAGGAATGGGATCACCAGTGGAAAAATGGTACCAAAGCCTAATGGGAACACAACTAACTGCATGGAATGACTTTGCAGCAGCATTCAATGCAAGATGGCCACCCATCCCAAGTGCAACACAAATGTCAGAAGAATATCAGGCAGAATTACTGGGTCACAAAATGGCTGAGGATGACATAGGAGCGATTAAAACAGTAGGATGACAGAAGGTATGGGCACACGTGAAGTGGGCAGAGGAAGCATGGGAGCTGGCAATGCTAGCTGGAATTGAGAAAGGATCAACGTTAATCTGGCAGGTGAAGAAACAATTGCCAAAAGCTGTACAAAAACAGTTGGATGACGAATATGTGGACTGGGCAACATTCACAAAAGCAGTGAAAGATATAAACATGACGAAGCTGAAGCAGGAGAGGGAGGACATAGAAGAGAGGAAAAGGAGTGAGGAGGCGAGGGACTTGAAATTGCTCCAAAGGATGGAGGCAGTGAAACAAGCAATGACAGCCGACCTAACAGTGCAGTTGCAACACCTCACAGTAGGCCAGGTGGCCGTGTCCCGTACTGCACCATGCACAATGCCTCTCGCAACGTCCTCATCAACGAGATTCTCCCTACAGCGAACCCCACAATGTAGCTCACCAAGCACACTGCCAACAGAGGAGACCAAGGAAACAGTGCAAAAAGCGCTGGAACAGTTCCCACATCAACAAGCTGACGAAGAGGGCCAGAAGAAATATGCAGCGCAGCTCGCAGCATGGATGGCGAGGCACAGGGAGACCGCATGAATCACGGAGCATACACTGTACCCCCTGAGACCAGGAACAGCAACAGTGTGTTCAGGGGAATGCTTTAGATGCGGTTTGCATGGGCATGGAAGCAGAAACTGCCCCATCCCTGAAGGAGACCCAGCAAGGTTGAGCCACAATGAAACAGCTTGGAGGGTGTTATGCAACAGAACATTGGGACCATTCAATAAGGACACCATGTATCAGATCAGACTCATAGCGCTAGACGATCAGGGAAATGAGACAGGGTCGCTGTGAAGGACAGCACAACGACCCCGAAGCTCGAAGTATCTATGGTAGCATCTCGCGACTTGCATGTACACGTGTCGAAACAGATATCATCGATCTGTACTCTGCAGTGCAAGAGACATGACACAGTATACCAACTACAACAAGCAAATCTGTCCCATTCATACACCCAATCATGCTAAAGAACAGCGACGGCACAAACGTACAGTTATGCACATTATTCGATGATGGAGCCATGACTGGCATGATGGCACTGTCCACATTTAACAAAGTCAAGAACACCCTAAAGGGATGGCAACCATCAAACCAAGCTCTGTGCATGGCAAACGGGGCAGTCATCCCATCAGAAGCAATGTGGACAGGTACAATCAACATCCAAGGGGCTGAGATCACTGGAACCTTCGAAGTTTTTGACAGCACAGGAGGATGGTCCCTTCCTCTTTGGAAAACCATTGCTCAAGGCATTCAAGGCAATCCACAACTATGCCACAGATGAAGTGATAATCTCAGACGACAACATAACAACAACACTGCAGAACCAATTCACACCCACCAGCCTTCCCTCCAAAGGCGAAGTGAAGAACAATGAGGTGTATGAAACAAGCAAAATGGACGCCCAGCAAACAAGTGAGACAAGCAACATCTTCACTAGGCAAACGAACCCATTTGCACCAAAGTGAGTCGAGTACATCCTACAGAATGTGACGATCGGTAGCGATCTGATGGCAGGTGAAAGGGAAGAGGTTAACAAGCTACTGACAGAATTCACAGATGTATTTGCATGCACGCTCAGCAAAGTTCTGCCAATACCAGGAGTGAAAGTCGACCTGAACATCAAGGATGACATAACCTTTCGCACCACAGTACACCAACAACTGATGAACCCCCCCCAAAGGCAGTTCATGAATAAATGGGTCAATCAAATGCTCGACGCAGACCTAATCAAACATGCAGACATACCATGCATCAAGCACATCATGCCAACAGTACTCACTCAGAAGGCACATGACAGTAGTGGGGGCATGTTGATCGAAGATCTACAATGGGAATTAAACAAACAATGTGCAGAAGCAAACATACTGCACCTGTTCCAAGATCACCCAGACACGTTTGAGCTGGAGGAATTGGTGCAGATACCAGGAGAAACACTGAAATGGCAAGTAACACAAAACTTTGCTGAGCTGAACAAGGTCACACAGATACCCCCAATGTTCCAAGGAGATATAAGAGCCAAACAACAATGGCTAAGTGGACACAAGTACATATCAGTGTTTGACTTTGCATCAGGTTTCTATGCTATCGAAATACCAGAGAAATGGCAGCTGTATTTCACGTTCTTCATAGAAGGGAGAGGCTACTTCTGGTATAAAAGAATGGTGATGGGCTGGACAGGTGCACCAACAATTTTCTCTGCAACAGCAATCAAATGCCTGCACAACATACTCGCCAGCGACATAATGGAACTCTTTGTCGATGATGGAGGGTGTGGCGATGACACATTCGGAGGAATGATAGCAAAACTAAGGCGAGTCTTCACATGCTGCCGGAAGTACAAACCATCGCTATCACCAATCAAGTGCAGGCTCTTTATGTTGGAGACAACATTTGCAGGAGCCACAGTAGGCCCGCAGGGAGTCCAACCAGACATAGCGAAACTATCAGCAGTAGTCAACTGGAAAAAACCCAACACAGCGCTCAATTTGCTGTCATTCCTAGGACTCATGGGACACTTCAGAGACCTCATCAAGTGCTACGCAAAAATGGAAGGACCACTACGAGATCTCATCAAAGAAGTGGAAATACCTAAGCCCATTTCAAAACCTACATACTGTAGAGCGATGGCTAACCACAAGTTATCAGGAAAATGGGAGCATAAACACACAGAGGCGCTCATGAGGTTGAAGGTCGCACTAACTAGCCAACCTACACTACATGTGCCACAGTACAATGGCACACCGTTCATAGTGACCACCGACGGATGCCAAGAAGGCTTCGGCACCGTACTAACTCAGCGGATCAAAACCAAAGCCCCAAGTGGCAAGACCATTAGCAGGACTGTACCAATAGCCTTTGCATCAAAATGAACATCAACAGCTGAGCAAAATTATAAACCATTCCTACTTGAATTTGCAGCGCTGAAATTTGGATTAGACCATTTTTCTGATATAATATGGGGATTCCCAGTGGAAATAGAGACAGACTGCAAAGCACTAAAGGACGTCCTGTCGAACGACCACATATCCGCAGCACACGCCAGATGGAGAGATGGAATCATGGTGCATAACATCATAGCAGTGCGACACATACCAGGAAGACTGAACATTGTAGCAGACGGATTAAGCCATCAATGGGATAACACTGGCCACAAAACTGACGAGGACAGCCAATGGACAGTCAATCCCAACCCTGAGGCATCATCAGGTCTAATAAACGACATGTTCACCCTCGAAAAACTCTCCAAGGATGACCAAATCCTAAGGGAACGCTTCAAACAAGAACTGTTGTTCTTAGAGGTGATCAATGCCATACTCAATACGGACACTAACACTCCCATATGAGACCATAGCAGAGCTAGGCACAGAGCATCACAGTATCTAATTGACCAAGGCAAATTATGGAGAGTACATGGAGGCACAAGCATCAGACCCAGGCACAAAACGGAGTGCATCATGCGAGAGGAAGCAAGGAGAGAAGCTAAGCGCATGCATGAATCAGGAGGCCATTGGGGTAGAGATGCACTTAAGATCATGATCACTGACAAGTTTTACTCCCCAAAATTAGATATTTCCATCATGGAAGCGATACAAGAATGTGCAAAGTGCAAGAACTTTGGCACTCTGAAAATAAATGCCTACTAGAACCAGTGACAAGGTGACACCCATTTGAATTATTAGTGGGCGACTACCTGTCTATGCCAGTGGGCAAGGGTGGCTATCACACGCTAGGATTGTTTTTGGACATGTTCTCACAGCACTTGTGGGTAATGAAGTTAAAGATGGCTGGAATGGCAAAAACTACTGTGGACAGCCTCACAATGATCTTCAACAACTTTGCACCAGCTGAAACGTTCATGACGGATGGGGGATGACATTTCGACAATGAAATGGTCAAGGATTACTGTGCTAAGTGGTCCTGTAATCATCATGTTGTAGCAGCATACTCACCATGGATCAACAGCCTAGTGGAAGGCACTAACAAGTTGCTACTGCACATACTCAAATGACTCTGTGCACCAAGTGTCAGTGAAGACAACAAGTCGAATGAGGACTGGGGAAAACTCCCAAGAACATGGCCAGACCATCTCGATGATGTGGTCCATGCATTAAATAACCATATCCTACCATCCCTCAAGCACATGCCAAAAGAACTGTTGCTTGGACTGGTAGTCGACACCAAATGCATGGAACTAGATCATAGCACGACAACACTAACATCAACAGATGCAGCAGTCCACATGGCATATGCAGCCCAACAGCAGCTCGATGGATGTGATGAAGCCATCAAGCATGCCATCAAACGAAAAACAGCATTTGACCGTTGTGTGTTAAAAAGACATCAGGCTGAAACTATCTTCACTAGGGGACAACTCATACAGATATACCAAAGCAACCTTGACTACATGTTCAAAACAGAACAGAAAATCCTACCTAAGTGGTCTTGGCCGTACAGAGTGGTGACATGGCTAAGGAACTCTTACAGGTTGGAAACATTATTGGGCGACCCTATCATGGGCGAGTTCAGTGCCCAACGTCTGCATGCATTTGTACCAAGGGAAGGGACACAGCTACACAAAGACCAACAGGAGTTCGAGAAGAAGCTCGGGGCACAAGACGAAGAGAAAGATGGGGGAGCGAGCGATGAAGAGGAGGGTGTGTCAGCAGGACCACTGAGTGAGCCACATCGACAAAGAGCTTAGAAAGGGTGTGTAGATGATGTGGACGTTATCATTTTTCGAAGGGGGCACATGGAGTAGGGGGAGTCATAGGCAGGCGAGGTCAGGAGGCTTAGTCAGCACAGTAGCATATGGGTGCATGTGGACTCATGTACATCATCATCAGTCCAGGAGGATGACGACCAGAACTGCTGCACTGTATCATTGGTCACTTGCAAGCTTTTTACAGAACCACTGAATACATGGAAAGAGGATCTCTTCACAGTCACTTTCTTCTTTGGTTGAAAGGGGGAGCAAATCCAACTGAGATTCATAACAGGCTACATGATGAACATTTTCAGAAGCACTTTTTTGCATTCTTTGAGGACATCATCCAACACCATCTACCTGATATTGAAATCCCAATGGATCCCAACTTTGAACCTCATGTCAAATGTCCACCTAAACCTCCGCCATGCAGTGGTGCATCTGACGCTGACTTGAAGGAATGGGAGTCTGTTCTTGTAACAGAGGTAAAAAAGTGTGGTGAGGCTCTACAGTGGCATCAATGCTGTCCAGTCTGTCACAAGTATGGTAATGAAGGTAGATGTCGGTTCCTTTTTCCCCATGAAATTGTTGATACTTCATACTTTGACTCTGAGAGCAACTCTGTGGTTCTGAAGTGTCAAGATGGGAACATTAATTACCACAATTGATACATCCTTGTCTTTTGCCACCATAACCACGACCTGAAGTGTATTCTGTCTGGTAAGAGTGCCAAGGCTGCCATGTTTTATATCTCTGACTACATCACAAAAATGGGTGTCAAAACATATGAGATACTCTCTTTGCTATCACGTGCTGTTGCTTGCCTCCCTTCCGATTCGACCTCAAACATACAGAGTGTGAGAACTATGTTGCACAAGTGTCTCCCACAATTCAACAAGCAACAACAAATACATGCTCAGCAGGTGGCATGGTACATTCAAGGTTACAATGATTCCATCTCATCTCATAACTCTGTACCTATGCTTTCATCCTTATTACTCTCACATGTGAGAAGCTCTCTTTCTCATATCCATGCAGGCTCTGATGTTCAACAACATTCTAGCGATGATGATGACAAGCATGAGGACAGCGACAACAGTAATGGCAATGGAATTGAATATTTGAACATTCGTATTTCCACTGATAAGGACAGGAGACTCGTGCAAGCAACTCAAATACATCATTATTTGTATTGGGCTGATTCATTGGCAGATATGAATTTTTATGATTTCTGCAGGTGCGTTGAGCTGCAGATGAAGAGCAGGAGTACAAGAAGCAAAAATACCCATGAGACGCAGTTGGGTGTACTGAAAAGACATGACCTCAAACCTGCACACCCCTTACATGCAACCCATCAGCTCGTGGAACATGGTGACGATCTTCGTGGAGTTATGAACTGCAAACTTGTACCTCACATGGTTGGAACCTCGATTCCATGTCCGAGTAACAAATGGGCATGGGCACTTTTCACCTTAGGTCATTTCAAACCATTCTCTTGTGACATTCCCTTGATAGCAGAGTATGAGGACCCTGAGAAGGTGTATGCAAAGTATTGTTTTTCAGATTATAGCTGTTCTATCATGCATAATTGGGAAGCTATCCATGAATGTGAAGATGAGCGTGATGCTGAATGACTTCGTAAACAAGCTCAATGCATGACCAGCTCTCGTACTGAACAGTCACACTCTCAACCAACTTCTGATGACGATCTTGAACTTGCCTCACTAAATCGTGCAAATGAATCTCGGAAGTCACGAGATGATTTTCATGTCAATCAGTTGGTTCTCTTACTACAACAGGCAGGTTGGTTGAAGCATACAAAGGCTATCAAATTATTGTCTAAAGAAAAGGCAGGACACAATGTGCACACAACTCAGAAGGTCACAAAAGAAATGCTAACATGGTGGAAGAAAGAGATTGATTCACAGGAAGTAGCTCTCACTACAGCATGGTGAAATGCCTTGAATCCTGATCAACAAGTAGAAATATGTCAGCAACATCTCGTGGCTGATACACAACTTGCACACGAATGCAAATTCACTGCTGGGCCTTGCCCAGTTATGGAGACTAGTACATCGAGCACTACAACTTCTGATTCCTTGGAGGAAGCATCAACCCCCTGTCATGTGATAACAAAGATCGGTAAAGAACACAACCTCAATGAAAAACAATCATTAGCATTCCGTATTATCACCAAGCATTTCATACATAAGTACATCAAGAAATGCAAAGAAAAGGACAATCAACTTATGATGCTCATGACGGGTCCTGGGGGAACAGGTAAAACTTACATTGTAAACGCTGTCCAGGCTGTGATGGCACATTATGGCTGTGTGCATATGATCCGTTATTTAGCCCCAACAGGATCTGTGGCCATGTTGATTAATGGGATGACGATACATAAGGGTTTAGGGATCAAAATCAAGTCAAGAAATAAAGGAAAGGGAAACAGAAATCCTGGAGAGAGTGGCAAGGACTACACTGTTCTGATTTCTGTCAAAGAACATGCTAAGCTGCGTGAGGAATGGAAGAATGTAGGGTTCATATTACTCAATGAAGCTTCACTTACCGGACTTGAGCTGCTTGCCGACATCGACCACACACTTCAGTTTGCAAAAGAACAGCCAGACCTTTGGTTTGGTGGAATTGCTATGATATTTGCTGGAGATTTTTTTCAGTGCCCTCCTGTTGGTGGAACTCCTTTGTACTCACCAATCTCATGTTATGTGGGTCAGAGCGAGCTAGAAGTCAAAAGAAGGCTGGGAAGACTGGCATGGAAAACACTCAATACTGTGGTCAATCTCACTGAACAACAACGTATGAAAGGTGACCCAGACTTTGGTAGTGCAGTGCAGTGATTACATGTGCAGGAATGCACACTTGATGATGTAGATCTCTTCAACTCCAGGGTGGTGAAGTCAGCTGTCACACCAAACGGGATAGACATGAGCCAGGAAAGCAATTATGAGGCAGTGGCAATCGTTGGCACCAACAAAGTAAGAGAAGCGCTCAATCAGCAGAAGACTTACTCTCATGCTCTGCAGGCAATTGATATCACCACTTGCTTTGCATTGGACAAATGCACTCACAAACAACTCACTTTCGAGGAATGTCAAACTCTGCTTGACCTCGATGTTGCTTCGACACAACAATCACTTCCCAGTGCTATTCTCTTGTTTGAAGGTATGCCTGTCATCCTTCATATATGCAATGTATCAACAAACCTTGGAATCACAAACAGATCACAAGGAGTTGTGTGGAGGATCTTTACTGCAACCTGTCCTGCAAGTTTCATGTATGCCACATGCATTGTAATTGAATTTCCTCACAGCAAAGTTCACCTCACAGATCTTCCAAGTTCTTGGTTTCCAATCACTCCAGTTATGTGGTCCTTCACAACTGTGCTTGACAAAGCTGATGGTTCCAAGGAGAGAATTCATGTCACTCGATCCCAATTACCAATACAGCCAGCTTTTGCAGTCACGGGTCACTCTGCTCAAGGCAAAACTTTGCCGAAGGTGTTGGTTAATCTTTCCGAGGGAGGGTTCGGTGTGTATGTCGCTGCATCATGTGCAAAATCACGAGATGATGTCTGCCTGACACAACTTGTATCACTCAGCAACCTGAACAAGCCACTTCCATCTGACCTCTTGATCGAGGTGTAGCGTTTTGAAGCTCTGGAGCATAATACCTACATCAGATGTGGCTTGCACACAGGCCTCATGGTACTGGTTCCTGATGCTGAAGCTGAACAATCCATACAGACCACGACCTTGAAACCTAAGTTTGACTTAGACATGTCTGAACTTAGTAATGTAAATCTCCTCAGTACAAAAAGGAAAGCAATTGATGAGGGTGATCACACGATTTCACAGGTTTCCTCTGATATGATGACTCGTCCATCAAAAAGTCAAAGTACCATGCCCCGACTTCGACTCCACAATCTATGCCAGATCCTACACATGAACTTACACCAAGTGCCAGCTGCAAATGGTCATCTGTGGACTGGTCATGTGTGTACGATACCATTTTCATGGTCCTTTTCCATGCTTATCGTGAAGGAGATGATGACTTCAAAGAAATAATGCAGTCTGCTAGCTGTGCTTTGACAGACCTCACCAAAGCCTTTCATACACTCTTAGAGAGTGACTCTAATTTATTTTCACAGATCTTGTTTGACATCTACCAAGATGAGTTTCACAACCATCTTAATGCACACAACTCTAGCACTTTCCCACGTGTTGGTCAAGTAGGCACATCTGTGGTTTCAATCCTTGAGGCTGTGCTTCCCACTGAAGCTTATGAGGTTGAGCTGGTTTGTGTATGTTCCAATGCAGCATGCACTGAGAAGTCACAGTCTGCCTCTCACAGAACGATCTACCACAGTGTTACTATTCTGTCTATATGTAGCCCTCTGCATGTACAGTCTGCGGAATGGGAGGATGCTGACTCTACATTGCCCCAACTCGATGCACTCAATATACAACAATGGCTTGATCTATGGTGTAAGTCTCGTCGTACTACACATTCACATGAGGACATGATGTCACACTCAATTGCAGACTGTTCAGGCTTCTTTACCAACTACCTCAACTTTTCCACTGTTCCACCATTTCTATTTTTTGAACGCTTCCTGCCACATCCTGTGACACCATGCAAAACAATCTGCATGGTGCATCTTTATGGGAAAGTACAATACATGCTAGTGGGTATTATCTATCTAGGTGGATTTCATTTCTCCACTCACATGTGCATCGGTGGCAAGGTTTGGAACTATGATGGGCATACTAACAATGGTGTTCCTTTTCTGGAACCTGATATGTATGACTTCAATCTTTGCACATTATTGTGCTTCAAAAATATGCACACACATGTTTACCTCTATGCCCTTCATTCCTGAACACCGAATGTTTGGCTGCCCTCCTTTATTACCCATGCAAGTAGAAGCATGTGCTATTCCTGTATCATAGATATATCCTTGTACAAACATCACCTTCCTGTCACTGCTACCATGGATGAGAAAAGTTGTGATTGCAATGGCTCCATCAATGGCAATGGTGGTTGATGCCTGTGATTCCTGAATAATGAATGTGTGGCTGCCCTCCTTATTACTCATGGAAGTGGAAGCACGTACTATTCCCATATCGTAGTCTAGATGTATCCTTGTACAGGCATCTCCTTGACTCTGTCTTCATCAACAATGCCTTTCCCTTTACAATCATCCAATGCCTCTATTGGCGCTGGCTGTCAATGGTCTTCCACGAACTGGTCATGTGCATATGACAGTGTATTCACTTCAAACTTTGCATGCTTTTTGTGTTTCAAAGACCAGGAGGCACACCTCTTTGTCTATGCCCTTGATTCCTGCATGGTGAACATACAGTCTCCTTCCTTACCATTTACAATGACTCCATCAACAGCAGCAGACCTTATGTGGAGCCAGTTGGGAAGCCAGGAAATACTCCGTGTTGTACCCTACCAAAATTCTCCAAATTCTTTGACACAGCATTACATGGTTATGCTCTTGATTCCTGAGAACATACAGTCTCCATCCTTACTATTTAATGATGACTCTGTCAACAGCAGCAGACCCCATATGGAGCCAGTTCAGAAGCCAGGAACTACTCTGCTTTGTGCCCTATCCAAATTCCCAAAATTCTATGACATGGCATTACATGGCTGTATTTATGCAACTGAGGATGGCAAATTTCTATAGTAACTCGGAATTGTGGCAGAGCATCACAATCCTGTGGTTTTTGTGGCATGTTATCCTTCGATAGACTGCATCAATCGTGCAGACTTTGGGGATAATGCATGCTTGTGGCAGACTGCATTGGTCCCACAGCATGGTAAGTGTTACTATTCTATGTAGATTTCTCACCCTTCTTATCAATGTGTATATAAGCTACTGAATTCTCCTCCATCTTCATCCCACTCGCCCTCAACATAGTCATGCATCACTTGCTATCTATGAAATTCTTTTTGAGATGCCCTCTATGCACACAAACCCTCCTTCTCCCACCTGTGAGTCCACTACTGGCACTTTGCCATCCTGTCCTCAGATGCCTGACATCAACTGGCCATGCACTCCATTGCCCACTCATCTGCCTACTTCAAGCAGTGGTGCTGTGCCTCCCGGTTGTATTTCCGCACTCAATGCTTCGCTTCTTCACATCGTTGATGATCCTATTGCCATGAGTCCTGCCCTCATGAAAAAAATAGCATCGGAAAATAATCCTAGGCCTCTCCACGAGTTGATGCACAACAGTGTGCACTACTGGGTCATGACCAACAACCAGGTTCTCCATGTCAAATTTCCTGCAAAAGTCGACCATACTGGACAGTACGAGTGTCTTGGACCTTACTTTAACATGACATCAACAGGAGTAAGTGCTCGTAGAATGATTGAAAAATGCTAAATATGACTTTGCGAAATGATAGCTTGACATTCAGGCTTTGCAGAAGGCCAGGGCTCAATTTGAGCTTGTGGCCCTGGATGATGAAGCTGATAAAAACTGCCCCAGCACTGCTATCACATGTTCACATTCTTTCTTTGTGGCTGTCTTCATATTCTTTGATGAGGTAGAGAGTCGTCAACCTTGTGAGTTAAAAAATGCCTCTTGAACCACTACCCGCCACCATCCCCCCGTGGGAAAACTCAGTCCCCCCCCAAACACACCTGCTCGACAGCTGATCTGTGCCAGATACGACTGTCAGACATTGGCAAACGCTACCATTCCTTCCCTAAGGGCACCTTCAAGGCCCGTTTCATCCCACCGTCGGCTCCCCGCTTCGTCGTCAAGCACCTCGCAGCTCACCCCCCGTCTTGGACCTGGACAACCAAGGGCGGTCCCAACAAGGATCGTTCCTTCCAGGTCCCAACCATCCCCATCACCTGCAACAAAGCGGCTCCCAGGGCTATCCACTGGGTAGTTGCTGTGTTCCATTCGTTCAAAGCCCATCTAAACCCCATCGCTATCGATGGAGAGACTGGAAAGGTGAAACCTGGATGGCTCAGGCTATACCAAAACAATCTGTATGTCCATCTTCGAGGACAAATGAAAGAGACCGCAGTGCCCAAACGGGCCCCCCCACCGACTCCCAAGCCATCCTCCACCTCCCCCCCCTCGGGCCACCCTAAGCCCACTCCCCCACGGGAGAACCTTCTAGAAGCTGAGCTGTCCAAACTCCGCCAGGAGATAGCCGAATTAAGGGACAAATTCCACAATTACATCACGTCTCACGAGGCATGCTGCATGCATCACAGCAACTCACCGTCAGAGTCTTCGGAAGAAGAACACACTACCCGTGTTACCCCCCGTCCCCCCCCAGTCCTGCTCACCCTCCTACCGGATGGGTCGTCGAAACCCATAGCCAACCCCCCGACCTGGTTAGTTGCCGCTCTAGCCCAGTAGGACCTCCCTATCACCTTCAGGGACAGCGTTTTCGTCCCCTCCCCATTCACCCCCTCTACCTCATTCCCGGAGGGAACACTCGAAGTCATCAAACTGAAATTTGATGGCGCCCCCCCCCTGTTTCTAGGTACCCATAGGGATGGGGACCTTAGGATATCTACCGTCGCACCGGCCGGCGTGGTTACCACTACTTACAACCTGCCACATGACCCCTACGTACCTACACTTCCTCGAAGGAGGAAGTGACTCTTACCCATCCCACCACCCTCTCCTCTGCTCTCATAGCTGTAGTTACTCCACTCACCCTTTCCTTTGCAGACTAGTTCTGGGGGCTCTCAGGCCCCGGTCGGCTGAGTGCGCACAGTGCTCAGCTTCTGTAGAACAGTACCGTTAGTTGACCCCTTCCTCGTTCCCGGACAATTGTGTCTCGTTTAGTGCAACATAGGGACATCATGTACCTCACGCACTTTAATACAGAGTTAAAAAAAAAAAAAAAAAAAAACCTTGTGAGTTGTAACTGATTGCTGTCACATTTATTATTAATTGTGTTATGTCCAGCTGGAAGCAACGCTTCTGTTTATCCCTTCTGGCATACATATGATCCAGGTCGTGGCAATCACTACGCATTAATTGTGATGATGGACGCATTGTTTGCGAACCTCCTGCATGCAAACAAGATGGCTGGCCCCAAAATCACCCATGCAGATGTTGGCAGTATGTGGCATATCCTCTGTGAGAATGTTGGACCTGACTAGTTCAAAATGCAGAGTCTACCATTCCTCTCAGTCCAAGTAAGTCTGCAGCATAGAGGGTTGATTACTTTGGTTTCAAGCTCCTTTCTAGGTAAAGCCTGAGCTGCCACTTTTGCCAGGGCAAATGATGATGTTGTCCCGACACATGGTGAAGTGGCCCACAATAGTTCAGGTCCCAAAATCCTGAGGATCAGCGACTTGCCAGACCCTCATGGTCGCTACGCAGGTCTCTTGAAGACATACGGTGAACTCACCGAAGCAAAAGTTACAACACCAGATGTGTGTGACAGACAGGGTCTTCCCATTACTCCTGCCAAATATGATAGCAAAATTTCTGATGGTGACATTGTCAAGGTTGAAGTCATACTTAAGTTGTCAGTCTCTTCAAGATATTTTTCTATCTACTTACTGCCATCTAACAACCACTAGGTGGTGTATCCAACTGAACCCAAGGGGCAATGTCAATGGCTCTCACACTTACCAAGCCATCCTCCAAAGCATGAAGTTATTGCTGTTCCATACTTACTCCAAACAAAACATTCTGCAAGTGCAATCTTGTACTTACCCTCCACCCCTGCCAACAGTAGATAAAGGGAAGCACAAGGCTGACGGAAATGAAATATTGCTTGGTCAGTTGCCTACCAAAAAGTGTGTGCCAATGCTGCATGTTAGTGCTGCACTTGAAGAGATGGAAATTGGTGGGGAGGATGAGTAGTATGTAATGCAAATTTGTCTCAAATGCTGCATGTCTGCTTGTAATCACTTTTACAAATATATTCTGTTGCAATGCCTGTTCTGCATTATTCAGTGGCTGCTCTGTCAGACAAAGCATATGAAAAAATTGATTGCATCAAAATGCATCCACAATGCAGTAATAATAACTTAATGAGGAGGTGGGGACCTGGCACACATGCACTGCTACAGATTGTTACATCGCCAGGCACGTAGGACTCCAAGCAAATGAATGCATACAACTTTTTTACCTAATGTGGAAAAGACTATTTGTCCTTGTTTGATTATGAAAAATTTCACTGAGTAATGAGTAATTAGATGTTTATTTTCAGTAGCAGAGGAATGTAGTGAACAGAGAATATAGTCTTCATGTGGGAATAAAGTTAGCTAGTCCCTCTCCCCCTCAATCCACTCACCTGTGCCTCAGGCCTCAAGACTCAGCTGAGTCCCTTGTCCTGTACTCATTGTTTCTTTGCAATGCTCCAGCTCACACACAACCTGCACCAAGCAATACAGCCTGATTTCACATCAGAAAGATTCCATCAAGCCAGAGAGCAACTCATTGTCAATGGAGGTGACCATGATACTGTGGCCCAACAATTAGCCCTCATATGGACACTAAACAATGACCTGGAGAAACAAGAATGGGACCATCAGATACTCCAAGGGAGGCAAGAGGCTATAGAAAGAGAGTTGCAGGAAGAAGAGGAGCAAGAATGATGACAACAGGAGAAGGAGAGAGAATGTGAAGCAGCCCTCCAAGAAGAAAAGAAGAAGTACTGTCACAAACATGCTCCTGTCCCCCAGGATGCAGTGATACCAATGGACCCCATTATCATCCTGTCCCAAGTTGCCATTCACAAACTCTAGAAAGGAGACTATGTTGAACTCTATTGCTTCACTAACAAGGGCTTAAGAGAAGTGGAACTCACCACTTGTTTGACAGATGATGATGTGTTGACCCTCCTCCAAACAGGAGACAGCCTCCACACTTTCATACCAATAGCATCCACACACTCCAAGAGCACTGTAATCAAAGATGAAGATCTATCCTGGGAGGAATTTTCAGAAGCAGCCTACCACCTTGCAACAGTGATGAGAGAGAATGACTGGCTGGAAGAGTGGGTGGACAACCACTTCAAGTTCTGGCTAGTGCTGGAAAGCCACCCATAGAGACATGGACACTGCAAGATCAGCAAATGTGTGCTGCTAGCATACCAGGCAAGAGTTTGATGCAAATGGCACAACACCCTGGCCACCCCCCACTCTTTCAACATTGCACATGTCAATGTTATGCCCCTCACCCAAATCAGAGATGAGCTAGTGCATACAGCCCACATGGAAGAGCTGGAATCTCTAAAACAGGTCAGTTCACCTTCCCAATGTCCCAAACATTCACTCACCATAGATACCCCCCCCCCTCCCTCCCCCCCTTAATCCCTAATACACATAATATATGTACAATCAACCCAGTCCCAGATCACCATCCAAACATGACTGAACATGTTGCTCCACCCACCTACCCCCCCCCCCCCCCCCCTGAATACTGGTCAGGAACATGGGACACATCATATTGCATTTGGCCCTTTTGGGACACCTGACTACACAACCACCTGCCACACATTGGGCCACATACACACATACCCTTTGGCAGGAATCTATGGAGGTTTAGCAGATGCAGGAGCAGAGATTTTCAGAAGCAGAGGCATCAGACTGCTAGATAAGTGGGTTGACAACCACATTTTCTTCAGAATCCTGAGGAAGTATCTCCAGGAATACAACACCAACAGAAAGCTATGGAACATGCAAGTTACCCCCTCAGGTCTGCAACAATCAGGTAGCCACCCATGGTTCAAGGGAGCCATGCATAGCAATGATACCCCAGATGAATACAATGAAGACTGTGCCTTCCTGCAAACCAATCATTCAACCAATTCCCCAAGATCAGACCATGATGCACAGTTCACCTATCTCAGAACACATGAGGCTGATGAGGGGGCCAATTCACATCAAAAGCCTTGTGCTTCATAGGGATAGTGTCCTTTGGAACACTGGAAAGGTTGACCAGGATTGCATTAATGACAGTAGGGGTAGTCTTCTCATCATCAGAGGACTCCTCATCTGCATTGTCAGAGGATTCTGACTCCTTGGCACTTTCATTGAGCAGATTGGAACCATTATAGCTGCTAACATGAGATTAAGAAACTATGCTGCATATAACCTACCATGGCTTGGGCACAAAAACCCTCACTTCGATGTTGGTTGTCAGTTTTGCTGTATCTTGATCAAAAAGGTGAGTATATGTGTGGTGTGCAACATACTATATTCACTCAGAGGGGCTGTGGGATCTCTGTCTTCATCATCTGAGTCCATGGTGACACTCTTCAATGGATTCTTCAGGTGTAAGATGAGTTTCTGTAGAACAGCAGTTAAGTGACAAATGAAATAGGATAGTGGTTACTATGTGTGGACTCGTGTCTTGAGGAGTAAAATTGATAATGTATGCGGGCCATCCTTGCAGAATATTGTTGACTTCGAGCACAATGATGTTTTCTATAAGCTGCACAGTTGGGTTGTTGGATTTGGTAGACATTATTATAGCGTGTCCGAAGTAAAGTGCAAGGAGGATTTGGACTTAGAGAAATCTCAGTGTGAAGTGACAAACAACGACAAATACATCCCTCCTTCTCCCCACGATGACAACCCCCACCCCTATGTCATTGCTGATGCTTCCACCCAGACAAATTCACTCAGGATCTCTAGATGACCCATTTAATACCCTTACAGACAATTTTTTTGCCTGTAATAATACTCAGATACCAGCTTTACCATCCAATTCTGCCATCTCAACATGGGGCAGTAAATTCACAGATACCCCAAGGACCAGCATACCAGGCACAATCAGATCTATGCATTTGATTGATCTTATGACCTCTCTTAAAGATGCAGGTGAACAATTCTCCAGTTCTGGCCTTCATTCAAGGCATTTCAGAAATGCCATCCAATGTAAGCCATCGCTCTGTGATCCATCTGCAGTAACCAAAATATTTGTAGCCCAAACTCTGCTACCTTAAAGAGAATATCAGCAAGCTTCAGTTGGAGAATATAGCACTCAAAGCAGAGCGGAATGCTGTTCAGTAAGTGGTCCATTTTGTATAGATTACTGACACTACTTGTATTACAGAAATGCATATAATACCTTGGTCACATGACTATCCATCGCTGGGTCTGATTCATGCACATCACCAGAGGATGGTACCATCAAGACAATGCTATGATCAGCCCCTGTCACTACTATGCCTCTGTTAAATGCAGACCCTCCCCCCCAGCTCAACTGGGCTGACTATCCTAAGACTCATTCATGGACTGAAGAAGAATGGAAAAGGTGATGTATGACTCCAGAAGGACAATGCTCTAATCTGCAGACATCATTCCTTGAGGACAATGCTGGGCAACCCCTTTCAAACACAAGGGTCACAAGTATTCTGCAGGGAATGCGTGGTATCTGGCATGGATTCCACAAGTGTGGGGCCATTGACACTGAAACAACCTGGGCATCAATGCCCTTGACAGTCAAGAACACATTCCAGATTGAAATCACCTGTGCCTTTCCAGAACCCAACCTATGTGCTGACTCATGGAAGAGCGATATGCTTGCTAAGAAGCACTACCCATCTTTCAAGCAAATGTGGTTCACCAACAGGTCAGATGAGAGGACCATGAACTCTACTAAGTGCAAGATGAAGACAGAGACAACAGTAGGTGATATGGTGTTGCCCACACCCAAGCATGCAAAACTTCACCTGGGATCTCGATCCAATGATGGCAATAACAACATTGGTGATAACTTTGTGGTCAACACACTAGGCAACCAGACAAGCACTTCTATTTCCACCACTACTTCCACCTTGACACTGGACTCTTCTCTACTTGGACCACTCACACTGCAAGCATTTCACAATTTTTCTTGCCAAAATATGTTGAAAAAATGGAAAGAAGAGATACTCTTTTATTTGGGCTGTGTTCACATAAAAAATGCAAATATAGTATTTTGTTTTCTTTGTCTTTTCTGTGCAAAAAAATGAATTGATGGTAGTGCTGATTAGCTTCTATGCTAATGGGTATTACCATCAATCAATGTTTTGTGGAAAGTCAAGCAAAGAAAAGAAAATATTATTTTTGCCTTTTCTCTTTGAAAACAGCTGTCAAAAAAGAGTATCACTTTCTTCAATTTTTTCAGCAGTTTTCTGAAGAAAAATTGTGAAATGCTTGCAGTGTCACACAATCCAGCCCAGTGCTGGTAGACTCACACCACATGATGCCTGGCACTGATGCCCCTGCAGATGATTCAGCTCCCATGCCAGGCAAGAGTGTATGCACAAGATAATGAATGTACTAATTTTTTTAGGCAGGTCTACTGCATCAGACATGAGTGCAGTCAAGCAAGGTGACACCAGGTTCAAGATCTCTCCCAGTCTAATCAAAAACCCTCTGTAAGTGTATGTCTCCTCACATATACTTACTAAATGTCCTTGTAGATCGTCAGTGCATCAGAAGGAGCTTCCCATCTATATGTTGTAGGGAGAGTATCCTCCCCACTAGGTATTTTGTTTTATTTCATTGTTTTTACTTACTGGTTTGTTTTCTTTTCTTTTTCCTTATCTTTTTACTTCATGTTTGGACGCATTGTGGCTTATGTAAGCCCATGCGAGTACATTTGAGCACTGTGTACATACCTAGAAGAATAATAGACACATTACCAGAGATGAAACAGATGGAATTCTGAGCCTGAGGGCTCAGAATATTATTTCTCCATTCCTGATGTGCTATAGATGTTTTCCTGAGTCTCTCTTGGGTTTTAGGGTGTGTTTTCAGTCTTTTCACACCACTCTTTGACTCCCTACCAGGCAACTCTAGCTCCCTGGGTTGAACTAGGACCCCCCTTCCAACTGGAGTCTACTCTAGACTCCTCCCACACTCCTTTTCCATTGTTCCTTACAACATGTCCACCTCAACAACTGTCAAGTGTGTCACTCCCCATAGAGGAAGGGAGAAACCCTACTTCTGCATCTGGATCAAATGACCACATCAGGGGTGGACCATCTCAAGTCAGTCATGCAGACATCAATGGAGGTGCAAGCCTCACAGGTAAATTGCCTACTCATACCAAGACTGTGCTAACAATCATTCTTGGTGCAGTAGCAAATGTGGCTACAACACAAGCATCTGTACAGGCAGTGCCTGGGTCCACATCACAAGCAAAGGGAGCTGAGAAGAAGACGTGGCAGCCCCCAGCATACAAAAGTGCATGGTAAGTACAAAAGCTAGGGGAATTTACAGTTAACTGTGCAAATGCTCTACTAGGATGCTCTGCATGCATCATTATCAGAAGCAGATTGGTGGCTTGCTGGAGAATTTAATTTATATTGGGATGCTTTGTATGAGGAGGCGAAGGGGGTAAGTTGTGATTAGTATCTCTTGACTACATAGTAAGCTAATCCTGTGCATACAGAAATACAAGAGTGAGGTGAGGGAATTGGTGAGTGGTATGTTTCATGTTCACTCAGTCTAACAATAATCTTGTAGATTGCCAGTGGTGTATGGAGCAGTGGAACGATCACTATTATCACCAAGTTTGCGAGTCTCCCCATGTATTAGCTGCACATCTTTTCATTCTGCAGTCACTTAGTTGCCCACTCATGGGCTTGTGTCTTTCACTTGGCTAGCTGGTGGTCACTTTCATTTTCCCAGTCACAGGCACTTGTGGCCTCTCTTTGTCTGCCCGGCTGTGGGCTGATAGTCCCCTGTTCTGTTGTGGATTCATGGTCACTTTCATTTTCCCAGTTCCAGGTTCATGGTCTCTCATTTGCCCAGTCACAGGCTCATGGTATTTCATTTTCCTATTTACAAGTTGGTCAGAAACATGTTGGTGGTTTATGAGAGGCTTTCAATTCATATTGGGATGCCTTGTCTGTGGAGGCAAAGGCAGCAAGTAAAGATTACTATCAAGCAAGTATGTGCCCAGCTAAGCTATGCATACAGAAGTACAAGAACAAGGTTGAAGAACTGGTGAGTGCCAGTGCTACATTGTGCATTGTGTACAGGCTTGCCATCTCACTGTCTGTCGGATTCCCTCATTTTGTGTCGTGGTCTTTCATTTGGCCTGTCATGCATTCCACTTGGCCAACAGGTGGTTGCTTCATTTTCCCAGTCACATTGTCGCTTCATTTGCCCAGTCACATGGTTGCTTGTTTGCCCAGCTGTGGGCTCATGGTGTTTGGTTTTCCTGGTCGCATGGTCGCTTTGTTTGCTCATGGTGTTTCATTTTCCCAGTTGTGGAGTTGCATGGGGAGCAGGAAGAGGGGGTAGTGGGAGGGGGGGCCAGGGGAGTGGAGGGGAGGCCCAGGGGAGTGGGGGGGAGGCAGTGAGTGCAAATGGACATGTATATCTGTACATATCAATGCATTTCTGCATTTTGCAATCACAACATGGCATAGCTCGGCATAGAATAGCATAGAAAATCAAAGAGGAATGGGAGAGAAGAGAATGACCTATGTAGATCTATGCAATACCTATGCAATAGACAGGCATAGTTACAACTACACCAGCATACCAAATATTTGTAAGGAGACACCCAATTTCTATGTGACATGACTCCCATCTATGGCATATGAAGGGCTACATGTACATTGCCATGGCTAGGTCTGATTCTCACTGGGCTTCATGGTCCAGCCCACCTTCAGAAGGCATGCATGGGCCACATGAAACTCAGACAGGGATGGACACAGGTGATGATGGTGTAGCAATGAATGGACCCAAAATTTTTTTATAAAATGTGGCTGTAGGATAATATACAGGCAATGAGTAGTACCTTTATATCCACCTTGTAGCCTATGCCACCAAGGTATGCCTCAAAGGACTCACTCCATGCTGAAATGTTCAGAGGAGTGTACATGAAGAGCTGCCTGACCAGGCTGAGAACTGGTAGGCTAATGGCAAGGGTGGGCCCCAGTGGCACACAGGGAAAGAAGCCCATCCAAATAAGTTGGACAGCAGTGGGTACACATGGACACACCATGAGGTCAACAGTTTTCAAGCCTGACATGAAGCTGAGCAGTGAAAGAAAATATGTACAAGCAAAACTTACCATTAAAATCAATACAGAGTACCTTCAACTGTCAAGACAACTGACAATTACATTGAGGTGGTGAATAGTCAACAGCATCCCAAAAGTTTCTGGACAGTCACCAATATGCAAGGTAGGGCTCAATAAGTGAAGGGATGGTGGTAGATGACCACCACTGCCACTGCCTCATCTTCTTCCAACTATTCTGAGACAGCAAGGAGCACAGGTCTTTGCTGACATGTAGGTGGTCCATTAGCGAATCCGAAGGAGGCTCATGTTTGGGATATGTGAAAGTTTGGGGTGCAGGAATACTGCTCCCAGCAGAGGCTGAGAAGGTGTGGGTGCCAGAAGGTGCACAGGGTGGCTGCATGAAAGTGCAACATCCAGGTAAGGTGAGCAACCACTCAACAGGAAGGTAAAGGTTGGCAGCTCTGGGAGCATGATGTGGGGGGTCAATGCTCTGATGATCAACCAAGACAGCTTGAGCAGCAGAGGAAAGCGAGTCAGGGATTGCCAGTGTGGAAGTGCTGTGCCTTTTAAAATGCTTTGGCCAATGAAAAGACATCTGGAAACTGGTCAATGAAGTCAATATGTTACATAGGCAAGCTAGTGGGAGACAACAATACTGCAACACTGAATTGCAGGACAGTGACCAGGATACCAAATCCTGATCTGCTGATAGGCAACACCAAATTGCCCAAGCGCACCAATGGTCAGTCTGCAACAGTAGAGGGAAACTGACCTTTAGACATGCAAAACAAGGGAGAGGAGGCAGGTGAGAAGTAAAACACACTTCAATTGTGGGTACTATGGGTAATACATGACCACATAATTATTTTGGTGGGGGAAGCACGGAAGATGGCAATGGGATTATGCAGTTATCCAAACCATAGATAGTGCAGGTACTGTTGGGGATAAGGCAGGGAACGATGGGCAGATGACCAAAATAGTCAAAGAATGACTGCACATAGAATAATGCAACCTTCTTCTCCATAGCCCAGACATGTGTCACCAAGGCCAATGGCAGAAGGGACTCTTCCAAGTTCAATGGGAAGCCTGGCCAAGAAGCAAGTAAAGTGTGCAACTTCTCCACAGACTCGAGCTTCATTTGTGGCTCAAGCGAGCCAAGCCCCCCATTTTGTGTTGGGAAGGGTTCATCATACATGGTGAGGTCCAAATTGCTGGGGAAAATCTATGCAGAAAAATATCTGATTAGATCAACTGGGTGGAGCAGGTAGCTAATGCCAAAATGCACCTGATGGATCTGATTGAGCCACTCTGGTTGCTGACTCGACCATAGGTTGGGTGCCAGCACATGGTCAAGAGTGACTAACTCAAACCAGAAATTGTGCTCGTACAAGTCCCACAGAATCTTGCTTTTTGTGGTAAGGTCAATTGTACCTAGGTCTGGAAGAGAAAGTGTAATATCCCTAAACTGGATATGGCTTGGTGTTTCACATTGGACCTTGACTAACTCCAGTCCAAAGAGGTCAGTGGCTTCACAAACTTTGTTGCCTGAAAAGGTGGAAGAGATTTGGTCAGGAATTGGATTCAAGAAAGCCCTCCAGATGTGCAGAATGACAGGGGACACATCTGCCATAGTGAGACATGTGATCCAACCCCCACGAGACCCCAGCCAATTTCGAAGGTACCTCAACCTGTGATCAGAGGAATCACCCCTCACAAAAAGGGCTGGGTGAGGAAAAAAATAAGCTATTTTTGGTGCATTGGGATGAACCCTCTTTGGATCCTTGTCCACATTTTGTAGAGCAGTGTGCCATGCATACATTATAGGGGGAATGACAGGATCATCAAGATCCTGCCACAGCTTGGCATTTGGAGTGACTGTGGCCTTTGTTCTTTGTTTTGAACCTGCTGGAGGATCTGAGCAAGAGGTTATCAATGCTGGAAGAGCATTACCATGAAAAAAAAACCTACAGAGTCCACCATGCTGCTTTGTCCTCTCTGTCCTGATGATGCCAGTACCTGAGCTCTGAGCAATGGATGGTGCAGTGGCAGGGGCCATCATCCCCAAGCTTGTGGAAGTCGATGGTGTAGCATCAGAACGGGTGGTGACAAAGTTGTTACCAGCAGTCACTGTGCATGGATCCGGCCAAGGGGGAGCAGCAAACTGTTCCAAACATATCACAGGGCTTTGTCGAGTTTGCTGGTGGTGGAGATCGCCAGGCAGGTAGCACCCACTGGCCCACTTGAGTGTCTGCCCAACTTCAAACACCTCTGGCTCAGTGACAATACCATCTGGGCATGTAATCTTGACAGTCTTATATACCTTGAGATCTTCAGGTACTGTGTTTGGCTTCCACACCAACCAGACAGGTATACGAGACTCAAAAAGGCATTGGCAGATCTCTGGATCAGTTGTAATAGTGCCCATCCAGCAGTCAACAGCATCCATGGATGGGCCAGAGGGAGGTATCATTAGTTCCAAGTACTCCAGCATCCCAAAAACATCTAGACCCAGGCATTGGAAGAGCATGATGATTAAGATGGTGTCGCAGAATGTGAATGGAAGTTGCTGGGGACAGTTCCAATGAATAAATTGGTTGAGGTGAAAAAATACCACACCTTAAGATGCATGAGAGCCTGCTGTGGGCAACTCTTCTTGTGAGAGTGCAAGGGGAAGGTAGGGAAAGCTGTAGGTAAGACCTAGGCTTGTCCCAAGGGGTGCTGAGTTGGAAGGAGATGGAAGGGAGGACTATAAGATGAGAGAGGATTTTTCTTGGCAGTTGGGGAGTACTGGCAGCAAGGAACTCGAAAGTCTGCCTTAGATGGGTGCAGGATAGCTTCTAGAGGGCTAGGGATATCTCTTGATGGCGATAACTCATATGGCAGTGATTCTGTACCCTTGAACTCATAGGGAAACTCAGTAGAAGCTATAGTGGACTTGTAGTAGATGAAGCAGCATTTCTGGGGCAGGAAGACTCAAGAATGACGAAGGGATGACAAGACTGGTTCTGGGACTCTGGCAATGTTGGGATGACTCGAAAATACTCTGTAAAACGACTCTTGGGATTCAAGGGGACTCTCAGATACACAGATTGTGATGCCAAAAGGTGGGTGATTATTTTTCTATGTACAGTGGACCTTTTGTAGCATAAGGCCAGTGGTTTCTAAGGTAAAATCAGAGAACTTTGGATCTGTCATATGTCAAAAGCAACAAAGAAAATATAAAGGCTGACATATGGACAATCACACATGTGCAGCGATGTAGATGAAGATAAAACAACCAAGGTCCAGAAAAACAATGGTAAGTAAAGAAGAAAAGGTATAACTATGTACTTGCATTGAAAGGAAGCAGAGTGGGGCTGGTGGCAATTTCATTAACCAAAGAGGGACATGGTGGGTGGCATTACCAAGTGGGCAACAGCCTCAGTGCTTGTAGAGTGGATACAGCCACCGAGGGGACATGTCGACATGTGACAGGTAAGTGGGGGATTGCCGATGGACAGTGATCGGTAATTACATGTAGAGAGGGGACTGTGTGTGATAGGGGATGGGTCTATTTTGGTTGCTGAGGAGTCAGCAGTGATTATGGTGGCAGGAACAGGGTACATGATGAGCAGGGGAGTTGTGATGTGTGTGATGCTAGGATGGGTGGCAATGTCATTAGCTGGGAAGACACTATGATAAGAAGGGAATGTGCGAGTGAGCAACTGTTGACACTGAGAAAGGCTGCTATGGGTGCTCTGCAGCCTTAGGGAGTATAGACTCCCCACACCTCCCAGGGTCTTTGAATGCTGACTGTCCTTGGTCAGGGGTACATGGCGATCAGGACAGAAATGCAATAATGTCAGACATGTGGTGTGGCTGTGCATGGATCAATGGAAGGGGCATGGGGTTCTCAGTCATGTGCTGTGGCAACAATGTTTCCATGTCAACAAAGACTACCAAAATGTACCAAACAAAATGCTGCTTCTCTCTTTCTCAAAGTCCCATTCACCACCACCCTTGTCAACACCACTCGATCACTTCCAGCCAATGCTATGTCTACCCCCCAGAGCACTTCCATGCCTCCTCCTCGCTTTCTTCCCCCAAATGCTGCATGGGGAACTCGTACCCAAGATGTGGGTGGCTGACATGAAGAAGCTGGAGGCTGTGATGAAGGAGATTCCAGACGAGTCAGCTGGAGAGGATGTGGAATGTGAGTGGGTGGACCATTTCTATGAAGTGTCAGTGAGTCAGGGCTGTGATGTAGAGGGTAGCTCATAGGTGACAAGGAATGACAGGAACATATTGAGAAACTATGTCAGTTCACTACCAATGTCAGCACGAGTGTCCTGGACTACAATGAGGACACCGAGATAGCCATCAGGGAGGCCTTCGAGTGATTAATGGCCATCAAGAAACCTCTGTACCAGTGCTGGTCCCATGTGTGCCACCACCACCTGCTACCTCCACTTCCTTATTCCTCCCATCCAGTGCTCCTCCCACACCTGCTCCTATCCCAGAACCTCCCAGAACTGTAGTGGACCCAATCGAGGATGCATCAGCATTCTTTGCTAATCCCAGCAGCCTTTTGGATGAACAAGAAGCAGAGATGGCAAAAGTCAAGAAACAAGAGGTCAACATCAACCTGACCACACCACAGGGATCTCCACACATATCACCACCACCTGAGGAAGAAGAGCCACTGAGGCCACTGAAAGGTAAGCATCAGACAAGAAGGGGTGGGCATACCACTCTTGAGGAGTTAGATGCCTGGATCGCCACTCTGGAGGACTTGATCAAATGGGGAGAGGAGGCCCTGGTTTGGTTGTTCTCTCAGATTTCTGACATCACTGCCAATGCAAAAAAGGTGAATGCAGCACTCCAGAGAACTGGGCACCAGCTTTGGTTGTTGAAAGAATTGCAACAGGACTAATGTTGTTCAGGGCCCATAGTTAGGAATCCTCGCATGTACTGTAGAGTAGTGGCAAATACACTGGTGTCGACAGCGAGGGAGGACAAGGACTGAAAGGTGACCTGACTTAAGGCAAAACTTTGCCACTTGCGCAAGTATGGTAATGGTGACAAGTGTCTGTGGGAGATCAGGATATTCAACAGTAGGTAAAGAAAGAAGGGGAAATGAAAGTAAAGTAGGTGTATTCTGTCATGGGCTTGAACAACTGTACTGAGAGACAGATATATTGTCAATGATGTTTATAGTTTTTGGCATGGTCCTTTAGAGAGAGGCAGTGAGTAAGTCTATGAAACAAGGTGAAAGAATGAAAGGATTGATTTTGATGGTATATTTATTTATGCTTCTGATGGCAGTCTTTTTGTTTTGAAGGTTGTGTAGAAGTAGATTGTCTGTTAAGTTAACGAAAAGTAAAAGAGAAAAGAAAAGAAATATGGAAGGGAGGGTATAAGTTACTCATCTGACTCGTCCCTAAGGATGCCAGTGGGCTCTGGGTCAGGCAGGGAGTCATCTTCAAGTTGATTGATGGTGGAGTTTTCGAGGCCCACCAAGTGGGTGACCTCTATATGAGAACTGTTGTGAGGAAAGTAGGGGAATAGATGGAAGGCAGCATAGTGGAATTTTGAAATAGCTCTGTCGAGCTCTGCAAGGAGGTAAGATCCACCCTTAGTACAATGCACCACTACCATGGGACCTAAGTAGTGGGGTTTGGTCTTTTGATCTAGCTCCTTCTCGATACAAGAGTTCCTGATGAGGATGAGTGAACCAGGAGCAAAGTCAAAATCATGGATTGTGCACTCAAAACAGGATACAAAGTCTTTGGCAGAGGTGAAGCAGGCTTTAAGGACTCATTCATGGATGAGTGCCAAGTCTTCCACCTAGGGGACACCATTCGTGTTACATATTAGTAATATAACTGCATTGCACACATGTTACTAACTAGAGGGGAAAGCTTATTCTACAGTGCTGCAGCACTTACCTCAGCACTCAGCAGTTGACTCTGAGAAAAAAATCTAAGTATTATATAAGGTAGCACAGCCTCACAGCGAGTGTTGGAACACAGCCACAGAGTGGGGGGGGTGCTATGTCATAGTGTTGCCTCAGCTTGGCTTGGGTATATTTCAGCTTATTCCACAGCTTCCCACCTAGCACACTTATTTTTACATTAAATGACTTGACCTGAGTGAATGAAATATAGTTTAAAATGTCCTTCATCCACTCCTCAAATTTCTATGTGAATTGGTCTAGCCACTCTCAAGATATCAGCCCATCTTTATGATTTGGCTTGGCTCAAGCACAAATGGCTCAAATGGAATATCTCAAGAATGGTTTGGTCAATTATTATAATTTTTTTTCTACTGATAGTCACACACAAAAGCCACATAGTTTAGACTGACTACATTGCCATTAACCCAACAGGGGAAAAAATAAAAAATGATGGCTTGGAGCTGTGGCAACACTACTATGTCACATGACATGTGACAGGGAGAGAGGTTGACACAGCCACTAGGGGGCCATGGTCACATGACATGTCAGAGTGCTGTACAGCCACACAGAGAGGGGTGCTAAGTCACATGACATGTCACAGGGAGAGGCAGATTCGTCATAGCAAGGGGTCCGTGAGCCAGAGGCAAGCCGAGAAGCTGGCAAGGGGTAGCCTTGTCAGAACCTGAAATTCCCACCCAAAGGGGTTGCTGACACATGCTGACACACCCTTTCAGTGGCAAAAAAACACCCACACTGCCACGATCACATGCCACAAAAGGTCGCATTGGGTCACTTCAGAAGTGGAGTTCGGAAGTCGGCTTGGCAGAGTGCGAAAATGGGTCGATTGGTCGATAGGTTGACCCATCTACCCCTTGCTATGACGATTCTTCCCAGGGAGAGGGGTTGACACAGCCACTGGGGTCCATGTCACATGACATGTCAGGGTGCTGTGTCACATGACATGGCACAGGGAGAGGGGTTGACACAGCCACAATAAGGGGCCCTGTCACATGACATGTAACTGGGAGAGGGGTTGCACAGCCACAATGGGGGTCATGTCACATGACATGTTAAGGTGCTGTACAGCCACACAGAGAGGGGTGCTATGTCACATGACATGTAAACTGGGAGAGGGGTTGACACAGCCACAATGGGGCCAGTCACATGACATGTCAGGGGTATGCACAGCCACACATAAAATTAAAGTTGTAGCCTGCACTGAGAGGATCCCGGCAATATCATTATGTCAGCGAGATCTTTATTTTTAGATGAGATATAAGCAAAATACTAAAATTTTCACAAGTCTTTGAATTTTTTGCACAGCCACACTAAAAACCAAAGTTGTAGCCCGGGTTGAGAGGATCACGGCAATATGCTTACATCAGCGAGATCTCGATTTTTGAATGAGATATTAAAAGAATACTCTCATATGTGCTTATGTGATCAAAAAAGCAGACTAGATACTTGGATTGTTGTTGCTGCACCACTTGTCCCTTCTAACATATGATATTTTATTGCATTACAGTATACTGTTAGGATGTGATCTGTTCATTCCATACACAATTCACATCCAATCCAGTGCTTTCTATGGATATAAATAGAAATCAATAGGGGTAAAAATGCGAAATCTGCTCCCATTTGTGCAGTTCTTGACTGGCTGACTTGAACCTTTGACCCCATGTTGGTCTGACATATATCTACCATGTATCAGAATCGCAGATTATCAGCCCCAGCCCTGCTGGAGATATGACCAATTCTCCTCCTCCCCAGCGTATGTGCTGCAGCCTTTGATGGAGTCCCCTTCATGCTTTTATAATACATTGGTCTTATGGAAGATACATCATACTATGTCCATGTAAAAGGGCTTGGGAGGTTTGATTGGTGAATGTTATGTGGGGCCACTTTTGTGGTTTGTAGAGGCATGGGTACCATACATCCCCTCTGTGGATGACATGGGACTTAATGCCTGGGATGTCTCCTAGACCTATATATCTACCATCATTCAAAGTTTCAAGTCTGTTCATTGAGAATTGCAAGAGCAGGAAAGACAATGAGAGCTGGAGAGCGTGGGAAAGTGTGCGAAGATTTTAGGAGATTGAGATAACATTCAAAACCTTGTCATAGCTCACTCCACAGTGGGTTTCATGCCAGGATACTTGGGAGGATTGCATGTGGGATCATCCTTGAATATTCTGGAACCATTAAACATATAGTATGATCACCCAAATACTCCAAAGTGTGAAAACTGGGGAAAGTGCATTGCATGAATGAACTGCAAGTGTGTAGAAGACACTTGGGAGGTTGACACCATGCACACACACTTGTCAGGTTTTCTGACACAAAATTGGTATAGGACAGTACAGGATGCAAGTGGGAATCCACCTGTGCAGTCACATTTATGGTGACTGGCCCCCATTGTGGCTGTGTCAACCCCTCTCCCAGTTTACATGTCATGTGACATAGCACCCCTCTCTGTGTGGCTGTACAGCACCTTAACATGTCATGTGACATGACCCCCATTGTGGCTGTGCAACCCCTCTCCCAGTTACATGTCATGTGACAGGGCCCCTTATTGTGGCTGTGTCAACCCCTCTCCCTGTGCCATGTCATGTGACACAGCACCCTGACATGTCATGTGACATGGACCCCAGTGGCTGTGTCAACCCCTCTCCCTGGGAAGAATCGTCATAGCAAGGGGTAGATGGGTCAACCTATCGACCAATCGACCCATTTTCGCACTCTGCCAAGCCGACTTCCGAACTCCACTTCTGAAGTGACCCAATGCGACCTTTTGTGGCATGTGATCGTGGCAGTGTGGGTGTTTTTTTGCCACTGAAAGGGTGTGTCAGCATGTGTCAGCAACCCCTTTGGGTGGGAATTTCAGGTTCTGACAAGGCTACCCCTTGCCAGCTTCTCGGCTTGCCTCTGGCTCACGGACCCCTTGCTATGACGAATCTGCCTCTCCCTGTGACATGTCATGTGACTTAGCACCCCTCTCTGTGTGGCTGTACAGCACTCTGACATGTCATGTGACCATGGCCCCCTAGTGGCTGTGTCAACCTCTCTCCCTGTCACATGTCATGTGACATAGTAGTGTTGCCACAGCTCCAAGCCATCATTTTTTATTTTTTCCCCTGTTGGGTTAATGGCAATGTAGTCAGTCTAAACTATGTGGCTTTTGTGTGTGACTATCAGTAGAAAAAAAATTATAATAATTGACCAAACCATTCTTGAGATATTCCATTTGAGCCATTTGTGCTTGAGCCAAGCCAAATCATAAAGATGGGCTGATATCTTGAGAGTGGCTAGACCAATTCACATAGAAATTTGAGGAGTGGATGAAGGACATTTTAAACTATATTTCATTCACTCAGGTCAAGTCATTTAATGTAAAAATAAGTGTGCTAGGTGGGAAGCTGTGGAATAAGCTGAAATATACCCAAGCCAAGCTGAGGCAACACTATGACATAGCACCCCCCCACTCTGTGGCTGTGTTCCAACACTCGCTGTGAGGCTGTGCTACCTTATATAATACTTAGATTTTTTTCTCAGAGTCAACTGCTGAGTGCTGAGGTAAGTGCTGCAGCACTGTAGAATAAGCTTTCCCCTCTAGTTAGTAACATGTGTGCAACGCAGTTATATTACTAATATGTAACACGAATGGTGTCACTTAGGTGAGTCTTCTGGATGCTTCTGGAGTTGACAGGCACAGTTGACAATGAGGTCTGTGGTCAAATAAAAGTCTGCCTCAAAAGGGGAGAGGAACATTGCTTCAGTGAAATCAAAGGGAAGTCTGGGATGGACACCATGAGCCATGTAATATGGAGAGAATCCTGTAGCTTTGTGGATGGTGACTTGTTCTGCCCAGAACACTGATGGGGCAACCTCTGACCATCTCGATGCTTCACCCTCACAACTCTTCACCATTGCTTCCCTAACATCAAAATGCTGCCATTTGACAATGCCATTAGCCTGCGAGTTATAGGGTGAGATAGCAATATGTCAAATACTGTAGGTCTTCAAGAGCCAGTCAAGAGCTAAGACATTTGGACTGCCATTGTCAGTGACAATTTCTCTGATGGCTCCCCAATGACATAAGATCTGCTTGAAGAGGAACTTCCCAATGGACTTCCCAGTCTCTGACCATAACATAGCCCACTCAGGGTAGCTAGTGTGTGAGCAGTGGGCTTGAGTGACATAGTGGTAGCCATTCGACTTTGGCATTATGAAGGTATTGACATAAGCTTTGTAGAATAGAGGTTTGGGGACAGTGACAATGGGGGGAATGTGGATGCGATTGAGGCAGCAAATCTGGCATTCATGACATGTTCTGATGTACCAGTGAACATCCTGCTCTAGCATAGGCCACCAAAAATGTATCAGTAATCAGATGTGGGTGGAGAAAATACCCTTATGGCCCAACTTGTCATGGGCTTGGCAAAATGAGGTCAAGATGTCTATGGGGGCAAACTATGAGTTGGTGATGACCTTGGGGCTCTTTCCTCCAAAGTTCCCCTCCTTTGATGAAATACCTGGTGGCAAGTTGCACCAAACTCTCTAATTCCTTCTCTCCCATTCCATCTGGTGGCTTTTTCATCTCCAGAAATTCTTTTACCACCTCCAACCTCTCATCTCTCTGCTTTGCTTTCTTGGATCATGGAATATCCATTTCTGCATTTTCTGGTGGTGATTTGACAGTGGTAAAGATGCTGATGTCCTGAGGTAGGGAACTGGATGAGTAGAAGACATACAGCAGTGAGTTTACTGAGGGACATAGTGACAGAGTTTTTGGCTCCCAGTGATTCACAAGTTCCATTGCAAAGGCTCCACATTTGTCTACTCAATCCTCATACAGTGAGGAACAAAACTGTTGCAATGTTTGCAACAATTTGATTGTGTGGGGTATAGCTTGGAAATGGGTGTGGCTGTGCAAATATTGTAGGGGAGACATTTGTAGCCCTTGGTCCTGGCTTTCCATTGCTAGTCTTCATGAGTTCAGGAGTGCAGTGGCTGTGACTTTATGGGCTGATTACTGAGGCCTATGCATTGCAACAGTTTTGCACCTTTTGTTGCAGTGGATGCAATCTACAGCATACAACATGTAGTTTGGGCAGTAATGCCTGCTAGTGCTTACATAATATATCACATGATCAATTTGATGTTTTGTCAGCATGCAAACAATGCCAAACATTGAATAATGTGTCATTTTTCCCTGTTCTGCATTGCAACTCAAGAAATCATTTGTCTGGCTTATCAGGATTACAGTGAGTGAAAAAATGTGTGCAATGTTTGGCTATTTTATACTAAGTCCAGTGTAGCACCATGAGGCATGGGAATCCTGCTTAGCTTTGGTGAGATGGATGGTAGAATTGACTCCTAGCTACAAAATGGTCCCAGGGTCATGTGATCTGGTGCAGTAGTCCTTGAGATATGTCAATTATAAAACAGGTACATCATTGCACACATTTATTCACTTTTGGTTTGGCAGTAGAATCTGGGGGAAATGAAGGAATAATTGTGGTTGTTTGGTCCTACAAACAAAGATACACACATAAACATTATGTCTGAGTTTGAATATGTTCACACACTTCTTTATTCCCAACCTTTACCACCATGAGATCTCTCTCTGCTACCCAAAGGAATATTATCCTGACTATGCTTGATTCTGGTCATTCTCCTGCTTCTATTGCCTCTAGTACTGGCCTACATTGCTCCACCATCTCTAGGCTTCGTTCCAAGGAGTGTTCCAGCCTGCAAAAGTCCACTGGAGGTTGTCCATCCAAGCTCTCCCCTGCTAATGTCCACCATGCCATCCACCTCATCTCAACTCAGAAGGCAGAAAATGCTGTGCAGGTGACCAAAACCCTTACCAATATTATCAACCAACCCCTCCACCCAAATACTGTCTGCCAGCACCTGAAAAAGAGTGGTATGAAGGCTGTGGTAAAGCAAAAATGACCTATCCTCTCTGCCAAGCATCGCAAGGCAAGGTTAGACTCTGCCTATGCTCACAAAGATTGGACTTTGGAGGACTGGAAGAGGGTGGTATGGTCTGATGAGACTAAAATCAATCACCTGGGGTCAGATGGGCACAAATGGGCATGGAAAAAGCCAGGGGAGAAGCTGAGTGATAGGCTAGTAGAGGGGACACTGAAGTTTGGAGGAGGTTCTCTGATGATGTGGGGCTGTATGACTTGGGAGGGTGTTGGATATGCTACCAAGGTTGATGGTAGGATGGATGGGGACCTATACCTTCAAATTTTGAAGGATGAACTACAAGAGTCCCTTGAATATTATGGTCTCCATCCTCCTGACATCATCTTCCAGCAGGACAATAACCCCAAGCACACCTGCAAGCAGGTCAAGGAGTGGCTAGAAGAGCAGGATTTTAGGACCATGGTATGGCCTGCACAGTCCCCTGACCTTAACCCTATAGAACATGCCTGGGGTTACCTCAAGAGGAGGCTTGCAGAGTATGAACACCCTCCCAAGGGGATATTGGAGTTGTGGGAGAGGACTCAGGTGGAGTGGAACAATATACCAGCTGAGGAGTGTCAGAAGTTGATTGAGAGCATGCCTAGGAGGGTTGAGGCAGTGCTTAAAGCAAAAGGAGGCTATACCAAGTACTGATATCCCTTAGATACCCCTCACTTTTCAAAAGTGAATAAATGTGTGCAATGATGTACCTGTTTTATCATTGACATATCTCAAGGACTACTGCACCAAATCACATGACCCTGGGACCATGTTGTAGCTAAGAGTCAATGCTACCATCCATCTCACCAAGGCTAAGTAGGATTCCCATGCCTCATGGTGCTACACTGGACTTAGTATAAAATAGCCAAACATTGCACATGTTTTTTCACTCACTGTAGTTTCTCAGGCAAATATTGGCAAATTCAGCCATTTACCACACCACCATGAGTAGGGTGTGGGCCCAGTACCATCAATCCCTTAAAAAAGCTGCTAGGAGTCATCTTAGCACTGTTTCATCTACCAATGACTAAGGGGTCCTGACACTAATCAGTACTGAAAAAGCTGAAAATGCCATGGAGGTCAGCCTGACACTTCATGACATGAAGAATAAACCAATCCCCTCCCATCCAATGTATTTTTGCCAAAGGAAAGCTGGTGTCAAAGTTGGAGGGAGGCATGGCTGCCCTTTGAACTGGGGGTGTCAAGGAAGGTCAGCCAGACTATGCCCTGTGCTGGGTGGGGGATGACTAGGAAGAAATTATTTGGTCATAAGTGACCAATGGAAACATTCATGGACAGACAGAAAGGAAAAAATCTGCATCCTGGCAGCCCAGTGTGCTTCCCCACCATGACCCCTAGGATGTACAGAAGGGTTTTGCTTCACCCTAACCTTGATGTCAGCTTCCTTTTGGCCAAAATACATTGGATGGGAGGGGATTGGTCTATTCTTCATGTCATGAAGTGTCAGGCTGACCTCCATGGCATTTTCAGCTTTTTCAGTACTGATTAGTGTCAGGACCCCTTAGTCATTGGTAGATGAAACAGTGCTAAGATGACTCCTAGCAGCTTTTTTAAGGGATTGATGGTACTGGGCCCACACCCTACTCATGGTGGTGTGGTAAATGGCTGAATTTGCCAATATTTGCCTGAGAAACTAATCCTGATAAGCCAGACAAATGATTTCTTGAGTTGCAATGCAGAACAGGGAAAAATGACACATTATTCAATGTTTGGCATTGTTTGCATGCTGACAAAACATCAAATTGATCATGTGATATATTATGTAAGCACTAGCAGGCATTACTGCCCAAACTACATGTTGTATGCTGTAGATTGCATCCACTGCAACAAAAGGTGCAAAACTGTTGCAATGCATAGGCCTCAGTAATCAGCCCATAAAGTCACAGCCACTGCACTCCTGAACTCATGAAGACTAGCAATGGAAAGCCAGGACCAAGGGCTACAAATGTCTCCCCTACAATATTTGCACAGCCACACCCATTTCCAAGCTATACCCCACACAATCAAATTGTTGCACATATTGCAACAGTTTTGTTCCTTGCTGTATTCTTCCTTGTCTACTTCAGGGTCTTCATTGGCTTTGGGCCTCCTAGACAGCCCATCAGGTGCAGTGTGCTTGGTGGCAGGTACATGGACAAGTTTGAAGTCAAAGAGAAGGATGCCAGTGATCCAATGGTTGATGGTGGCATTCAGCTGTAAATCAGGGTTATTTATCATACCCTTTATATCCCATGCATCTACTTCAACAACTAAGTTCTGCATGCCAAATATAAAAAGCCGCACATCATGCAGGGCTCGAAAAAGACTGAAGAGTTTGAGTTTTGCCTGACTATAATGCTGCTCTCAATCATTGAGGGTAATGGAGCTGAAATGAGCAGGGTATCTCTTCCTATCTTCGCCTTCCTGCATAAGGATATAACTGACAGTGATGTTAGAAGTGTCGATGGCAAGGATGACAGGTAGGGTGGAATTATAATCGATGGATCGAAGAGCTGGGGAGGAGATGATGGTAGCATGAAGATAGTCCATAGCTTTACAATGTTCATCTCTGAAATCGAAGGGGACATCCTTCTTGGTCAGTTTGACAAGGGGACAAGCATGTTTAGCAAAGTCCTTGATGAAGATGTGGCAGTACAAGCAGAGACCTAAGAAACCTCTGACTTCAGTGATGTTAGTGCAATAAGGCCAATCTTTAATCTTTTGGACTTTTGCTTTGTCTGGAATCCTCCCCTCATATGATACCTTATGCCCAACAACTACGATAGATGGAGCAGCGATAATGCATTTCTTGGCAGAGACAGTGGCACCAGCATGACAAAGATGATGAAGGACATGATTGGTGTTCTGGAGGTGCTCCCAGATGAAGCAGCAAATTCCAGGATTCTCGGGTATAGTCTTGTAAGTGCTGTCAGTGTTTTGGTAGCAAGATTTTAGTCCTTTGATGGGACAGTCATCAATAAAAGGAATGGTAACTTTGGGGATTTCTTCCTTCAGGATCCAGCAGATGTCTCCATGGAAGATTTGGACAGTGTTTGTATAGCCCATAGGGAGTTTCATGAGTTGAAGAGTGCTGATGGGGGTTTGAAAAGTAGTGAGGTCACAGTAATCATCATGGATGGTCCTGTGGTCATACCCTACCATCAGATCCAGGATGTTGTATACTGAGTGGCAAGCAAAGGCCTCTGCAATTGAGTCGATGAACAGGGGAACTGCAGAATCCTGAATAGAGACAGCATTTAGTGGCTGCAAATCATGAACAAGGTGAAGGGATTTTCTGTCTTCCTTGACAATGCAAAACCACTTGGATCGGTAGGACGAGGTGGATGGTTCATAGACTCCAACAGCAACCTTTTCTTTAATGATGTTAACAACATCTCGAAAGATGGCAGGCAGGATAGGGATATTTCATTTGACCCAAGGCTTGTGAGGCAGAGTCAGAATTTTTAGAGGGGGGAACATGTCTTCATGAAAGGTTCCTCTTTCAGAGGTCTCCCAAGCAAATGCTGCCTTGTGGGTATGAATGAGCCATTGAATGAGGTGTAACTCTGCTGGCCAAAGGAACTTGGCAGGGTCGAGATTGAGCTCATCTGCTCATTGCGCCATAAATCTAGATCTGGGAACAAAAGGAGGGGGGTGGTATGGTAATACAGGGAGATTTGCGAGAGGGTCACCAATCTCCTGATGCTCTACTCTGAACTTAACAGGCATCACAGTTGGGATAGGTTTTACCTTCTTTGCTATGGGTTTGTACTTCAAAATGTGATAAACTGGGTCGAAATGAAGAGAGGATCATAGGACTGAAAGTGTCAGTGGAGAAATAGTAGTACTCATAGAAAATAGGAAAGGATCTTTTGGAGAAACAAAACTTGAATCGAACAGATCAAGAATGGGCATACTTTCGGTGTTGTAGTCATATAAATAAGCTGCAGCAGCATTTTCTTTAGAGTCTGTATGAAAAGGTAAAACAAAGGATCTTGTTGAAGAAGGGGAATCTGAAACATAAAGGGAACACATGGATACTATATTCTCTTGGTCTCCTCAAAACTCTGGTGAGTCATTGACCAACATTAAAAACCTTGTTCACCAATCTCTAAGTGATGGTGGCATTCTTGGCAAGCAAAATACTCTGCCTTGTCTTCTGGGTTTATGAATCAAGGGTGCAGGTATGGACAATGATGGGGATGAGTCAGGATAAGTAATTGTCAGCCAGAGTTGGGGTTGTTGATCTCTAATGATTGTTTGCCATCAGGGAAGTCTCAGAGGATGCTGCTGAGGAGGCAGAAAAATGGGTGGCCTAGAAGGAGGTCAAATGGGGCTCTGTCGATGACTTGGATCTGGAGATGGGCTTTGATGGGCCCAATACACAGAGAGGCATTTTCTATGATGCCTAGAGTACTCTCCTTTGATTGGTTAGCAGCCTCCAAAGTCATACACATGTCTGAATGAAGAGGGGCACCCGAAGTCTCCCATAACTCGTGCCTAAGGGAAACTACCTGGCATCCACTGTCGAGAATACACTTGACATGAAGTTTGTCCATCAAAACTCCATCTACTGCACGAAGAGGAGCAGTGGCTAGGCCAACACACTTCCCCTCTGTGTCCTTGATGAGATATTGTTCATATGAGGCCCAAGTTGATGATGAAGATGATTCTGACACAGTCTCGAGGCTACCAATCACAATCTTTTTCATCATAGCCATCTCTTTAATTTGTTTGCAGATTTCTGGGCTGATGGCAAGAAGATCTTGTGTCGAAATTTTGATCTTGGCACCTAAAACTTGGGATACAAGATGTTTAGTGGCAGCAGCTTCGTCAAAGTCACTCTGGTAGCAAAACTGAGGGGTAGAGTTAGACTGCAGTTTGGGATTAGAAGCTTCAGTGGCATTAGGTCTCATCTGAGGGTTGTTAGATGATGGCTGAGTATTTGAGGCTGAGGTTGGTGCAGAGTTGTTGGCAAGAGGGGAGTTGACAGTGGTGGCATTATGAGGATGACAAGCAGGGATTTCTACTCTGTTGAAACGAGTGGGCTTCTTCTTCTTGATGGCATTCTTGAGCTCCTCGACCTGAGCATAGGCTCTGGCTAGGGCACACTTGTCTTCTTCATTGGCATTATCTTCAATCTCCTTGTTGACAAGGTAAGATGAGGGGTGAACCTCCACCTGAAATTCAGTGGTGTCTTCAGAGCCGAAGAACATAGTATTAATGAGATGAGGAGGGGTGTCACATCCTCGAGACGAAGAAGAAGTTCCTGGAGACTGGATAGACATGAGATTAGCCAATGCCCCGCACTGACCATCATGATTACCATGATGGTCCATATTTTGATGATTACCACCCTGCAGCCCAGCCCAGGCCACAGCACTGGGGTAACAGGTCATACAATGCAGTATGAGGATGAGATCTCTGATGATTATGTAGAAGAAGGCTACTAATCAAGTCTGGTTTCATGTTGTATTTTTTTTTCTGCTGAAATCAAAGTATGTCCTGTTGCAATTGAGTGATGAGTGAGGCACATCATTAAGTTGTCTCCTCCCCCTTTTCCTGCATGGGTGTGAGTCTTGGACTAGTTTGGCCAGAAAGCCAGAGGATGAGGTTGGATTATGAAGGCCTACTACTTGTCACAGCCTACATGCTGGCATATTACAGTAGCAGCCATGCATGTACCCACTGTTTAATCTAGTACCATTGGTGAACACTTCATACACATAGCTACACTGCATTTGATGGAACAGAGTGATCAAGGAATATCTGTGTGAAACTACAGACTGGAAAATCTGTTGGATCAAATTCACAACACCTGAAGTTTAAAATATGCATATGTCTGTCTTGTGCCTCACATTGCAGAAATATATGTATGAGTAGAAATAACATGGGTGTATAGTCTTTTAGGGGTTTGTGGGACATCCCATGGTCCCATGGGCCCTGGGATGAGTCAGTGGCATGTTCCACCATAGCCTGTTAGGCTACCATGGGACATCCATGGGTCCTGGGATGGGTCAGTGGGATGGGGTAGTGGGATGTCCCATCATAGCCTCTTAGGCTGTCATGGGACATCCCATGGGCCTTGGGATGGGTCAGTGGGATGTCCCACCATAGCCTGTTAGGCTACTATGGGACATCCCATGGGTCCTGGGATGGGGTAGTGGGATGTCCCATCATAGCCTCTTAGGCTGTCATGGGACATCCCATGGGCCTTGGGATGGGTCAGTGGGATGTCCCACCATAGCCTGTTAGGCTACCATGGGACATCCCATGGCTCCTGGGATGGGTCAGAGGGATGTCCCACCATAGCCTGTTAGGCTTCCATGGGACCCATGGGCCTATGGGTGGGGCAGTGGGATGTCCCGTCATAGCCTCTTAGGCTGCCATGGGATGTCCCATGGGTCCTTGGGTGGGGCAGTAGGATGTCCCATCATAGCCTCTTAGTCTGTTGTAGTGTAGGAAGTGTATTTTCCCCATAATGGGAATTTGTTTTATTTGCTCTATTGTATTCTCATTTCATTTCCTTTAGAGCTACCTTAGTTCACTTTTATACTTGTCTAGGCATCCTAGCAGCATCTCCTTTCAGGCTATAGGAACCCCTTTGCACTAACACCCCCTCAGCTCACCACTTCCCTGCTCAGAACTCATTATTTTTTTGGGAAATCCCATATGCCCTTGGGTGCATTGATGAGATGTTCCAACATAGCCTCTTATGCCATTCCATGTAGCCATCAAAGGCATTAGAGGGATGATATGTGATGCCATCATGACCTCTTAAGCATCCCACATGCCCCTGGGTTGGTTGGTGGGATGACCCATCCCCATTATCACTCTTCACAGTGCTGAGTCTGGTGCATAACAATGTTGTCATCTGTCCATCATCACTGTGTGTAGTGCAAGAAGATTGATGGTCATGACTGAATATAGAGTTGTGCACTATACCTAATCTGTAATGGTTGGTCCTGGTCAGTGTGTTTACCTTTATTGTCAGAACTGCAGCTGCACTCTTTCATCTGATAGTAAATAACCAACCAGATGGAATTGCATCCCCAAAACAACACAATGTTTGCTTTACTAAACTGTACAGCTCCTTGCAGGTGCCACAGCATCAGAGGAATGTCCCAATCTGTGTTGCATTCACAGTCCCTTGGGATATTGATTACATACAACAGCAATTTTAATTTTAAGTAGTAAATGAACAATTAATCCCATTGTTACACAGAGGGTTGTTATTGTATTAATCAAGCAGTATCTTTGCAGATTAGTTGCAACTGCTCCTTTATTTGTGATCAGACCTGATGATAATAATTAATCCAAATGAACAACTTGGAATTCTTTTCCAGTGTAGTCTGTTTCATTCTTTGTTTTTTTTTTTGTTTTTTTTGGGTTTCTAGACTGAACATATCAACACTAGTAATCCCTGCTATTAACCTTTAGTGTCTGCCTTTAATATGTGACATTTTGTGTTCATGGATTTGGTGAGGATAACTATGGCAAGTTTCAACAGCATTGTTATGTGTCAGTTTTTACTTGCTTCATAAAGAGGTGATATTGCTAAATCATCATGATTGTACTGTCATGAGGAGAATGAATTCTGGTGCAAATATTGCTCCACTTTTTGAATGAGAGACCCCAGACACCTAAGGCAATCATGGGATGCCCAAACAATTTCATTTAAATGATCATCCCAGGGCTGGGAATATGGGAAATCCCATCCATCCCATGCCCTAGAATCATGTTTTCCCATGGGGGAGCAGCAGATGTCCCTGGGATGACCCTGCTCTAAGGGGCATTTAGCTTGAATGGTTTGGAGAAACTCTTCAGCCTAAATGCCTATGAAAAAGGGTTACCTGAAGTGCATTTCCCACACATTTCCTAGTCACTATATACTAATCTACACAACACTACCTTAATTGGTAGTCAAAAATGTGAACATTACACTACACTTTCCTAGTAAAAACAATGAAATAAAAGAAATCTTATGATCTGTAACTATTCATTGCACATGGGAAAACATTTAGAGCAACTGGCAATATACAGTTATAATGTTGCTATAGTCCACCACATATGCAATAATTGCACACTATTGCAGTATATGACAAATATTGTGCTGTCAGGACACTACACTTCACTTTTCTAATCAAACACAACCAAACAAATCAAAAAAAGCACACACTACACTTTTGGTAATAAAAATGGAAACTACACAACACTGATTGTATTTTGTCTATATCTCTACCATTTTTGCAAAGATAGATGAAGTAAGCATACCTCCATGGTCCTCTTGTCAGGTACTACAACTTTCATTATGACATCTTTGAAAAAAATTTTTGAGACATCTATTTATTTTTGTATTTTGCAATTTTCTCACCCATTTTTGAGCATATCAATGAGATAAGCATATTCCCATCATCCTGTGACCCAGCCCTACAACTTTCATTATGACATCATGATCTATATTTAAAATAGTGCTATAGTTCACTATATATCAAATAGTGATGCACTATTCCCATCTATAACAAATATTGCACTGTCAGTTTTTCCTGATGAAAGGGATTGTGATGATGGAGCACATCAGCAGTGATCTGCATGATGCCATGATGCAGAGTAGGGTGATTACATTCATGTTCCTCCTGAGCAGCCTGAGGGTTGTGGATGTAAAGTTGTGCATAGTGATGTGGATGGCCACCAGGAAGCTCCAAGGCACCCATTTTGTGGTGTAGTTGGCCATGAATCTTGAAACAATATGGACTGGATGAGTATGTAACACTTTGATCTACATCCACTGCCAAGGAGGTGAAAGCAAATGCAGCATTGAAACTGCAAATGTTCTTTCAAAGGTTGTTTGAAAGAGCATCAGTGCCACAAAAGAGCTGAAACAGCTCTTCAGGTGGTTCAGGCCAAGGGGGTAGGTCAATCTGTCCCTGCAAGCAGCACATCCCAAACTTCTTGTTATGTCTTGTTGAGGTAGAAAGTTTTTCACTGTCAAAGTGCAAAGCTTGACACCACTGGCATACAATGTCCATATGACCCAGATAATGGCACTCTGCAGGTTCAACATATTGGCAGAAGGCTAAAGGAAGAGGTAGATCAAGAGGTAGAGCAGGTGATGGTGGCAAGATGGGGCAGGAGGAGCAGGAGGAGTAGGAGGGGCAGGAGCACCTGCTGCCATGAGCTCAGCTTGTGCTTGCTGTCTGACTTGTGCTCTGTCCTGTTGGCATCACTGTACCCTCTGTAGTTGTCTGTCCATGTGAGGATTTTGAGTACAATCTGCCAACTGGGATGCATAATCCACCTGGATGTTCCTTGGTAGGCCAGGATACTGGTTCATTGGAAGTGGGTATTGCCAAAATGGCATGGGTTGATTTGGAGCAGGTTGTGCAGCAACTCCCTGCCTAGCAGGAGGTGGGGGTGTAAAGTGTGGTTGAGGCACTGGTGGCATAGGTTGAGGATGACAATGGCTGCATTTACTACTCAGTGAAGTCATCTGAAGTTCATTCAGTTGATCTTGCTTGCATTCTGCTGCATGGTCTCTTTCTGGAGAAAGTTGGGGATCATTCCTGACCAAAAACTTGTATTAGCCATATATTTGACAGCATGTAGTACATATATGCACTCACTGGGTTTCCATGTTATCCCTTATTTTTGGTACCTTGTGGTACACTTGTCTGATATGACCTTCTGACAATGTACATGTATGTCCCAACGACAATCAGACCAACATATATCACAACTTTCCTCACATATAGCACTCACTCAAAAAATAAGCCAACAATTTACTGGGATGCAGGGGAAGGGTTTACACTCAAACTGTGTAGCAGCCAATAACTCAAATCTCTGTTGTGTACTGTGTTCCCACTGCCCCTTCCCCCATGGTAGGAACACATAATTCAGTCAACTATAGGCCTGAAACTGGGACACCCAACATGTACATTTTGGCCTAAAGGTGGGACTAGCCAATGTTGGCTGACCAACCATGACATAGGTTCGGCCAGTTAGACCAGGTGCCTGGAATGGGGATAGGCCGACCTCACTAGGGGATGACCCACCACCCTGAAAGTGGGATAGGCCTACCCAGCTGGGGGATGACCCACCACCCTGAAAGTGGGATAGGCCTACCCAGCTTGGGGATGGCCCACACACCTGAAAGTGGGGTTGGCTGACCTGGCTATGGGGTGACCCATGCTCCTGGAAGTGGGGTTGGCCTACCCAGCTGGGGGATGGCCCACACACCTGAAAGTGGGGTGGGCTGACCTGGCTGTGGGATGACCCATGCTCCTGGAAGTGGGGTCAGCCTACCCAGCTGGGGGATGACCCACCACCCTGAAAGTGGGATAGGCTGACCTGGCTGTGGGATGACCCATGCTCCTGAAAGTGGAGGGGCCTACTTGGCTGGGGGATGACCCACTGGCCTGAAAGTGGAATAGGCAGACCCAGCTGGGGGATGGCCCACCCCCTTGAAAGTGGGATAGGCCAACCTGGCTATGGGATGACCCATGCTCCTGAAAGGGATGTCACACCCCCTGGAAGTGGAGATAGGGCAAGGTCAGCCTACACCATCAGGAGAGGACCCAGCTTTGGGTTGGCTACCTTCAGTGAGGGGAGAGGGCACAGTGGAGCAGCCAGGACCCATGCCCTGGCTGTGGGTTTGAATAATATAATGTCTTTTATGCAACTGTTAGGGGAGGAGTGTCACCTGATGTTTAGATGGGATGCTTGAAATTTAATAATATTAGCTTATGAGGGTTGAGTTAGTGTTCATGGCCATCACTGTGAGATGTTGCCTGTCTAGATCTTATTTGACAGGTATTTATAGAAGGTACATGTCATGATATTTATAATGTGACTTGTAGCCAAGCTGATTCCCCTTTTTTCCCTTGCTGAAGTTGAGTGGCACCTTTTGGCATGGAAAATGACCATGTTTTAGGTGGGAGGGACTTTCCATCCAGCCCCATATTTTTTCCACAGTCAGCATATTTGCACTCAGAAGATAGAGTCCTCCCTGCAGAACCTATCACCCACTTCTCTATAGTTCTACATTGAGGGCACTGGACTGGCAAGTGGTTACCCCAGGGTCTGATGTGCTTGTCAGTCCAGATAAGCTTCTTTACCACCAGGCCTTTTCCTCCCAAACAATCAAAACAATGTTAGAATGCCTACCCAGCATTGCACAGTCATGAAGGGCAGAGAGTGCAGCAGTTGACACATCAAAGCCTTGAATGATTGTGTTATCAAGGAGGCTGTGGAGGTAGGGGACTGTGGCAGCTATTTGAAGATGGGGAGCATCAAATAATAACATGGACCTTGGCTTGAAACTGGGAAAGGTGAGGGAGGAATAAATAGTAGAAGATGAAACCTCCAGTTCAGCAGCTTCTTTTACCTCATTGAAACTTTGTTCTTGGGTGACCATGGAACCACAGACATAAAAAACCATGTCTGCACCCTTGGCAATTTCCTTGATGGGACTGAGAAGCAGTTGGAGAAACTGGCCTGGATTAGCTTGAAGTGTATGAGAAGAACTGGTGAACTTACATGAAGAACCTTGGAGGCTACAGGATTGCCATCCCTAAAGCCAGCAAAGGGATCACCCCTGTCCTCATCACTATGAGTAGTGATGAACAAAACAACCCTTGAATATGGAGAAAGGGTGTCTGCAAGGTCAGATGCAACTTTTTCATATGCTTCCATGGACTGTGGGGTGGCTAGGTTGAAAGGGAGCTGGGAGAAGTTGTAGTCTTTTTGAGGAAAGTATGCTTTCAGGAAGGAGTGGAGAATGGCAACTTGGGGATGACCAATATTTTTGTCTAGACCTTGAAGATGGATGTGGACAAGGGCTGTAGGGAGGGGAGCCACTTGGGAGGTCATGACATATTGAAAGCCCCCAGGGATAATAGGGGGGGCAGAGAGGGCAGGTTCACCCTTGGAGTAGAAACCCTGGGAGTTGTTGAGGATGGCGTTGAAAGAAGTGTAGCTATGAACTTACAATGTAAGGCTTGGGGTCATTCTTAGTTTTTTGCCAGTGGCATGTGACACACATGAAATTGATATCATCCCCTTTGAGCTTGTCGATGGATTCATCAGATACTATTAAGCATCTATGGCAGACCACTCTATTACAATCCTTCTCATCACAGACCCACATCTCACCACCATCCCTACACATGACACAGAATTGTGTAGAATGTCAGAGGGGTGGACTCCATAAAGGAAAATATTTACAGAGTTAGTATTGGCCTGTGTCTTGGGGGAAGGTTTCTTGGAAGCAAGCTTGGTCTTGGCTTTCTTCTTCTGCAGAACTTGAAGATTGACTCTTGGGGCACTGCCACCAGTAACCCTCCTGTCAGTTTGCTTTGTTCTGGCCATACTAGTCTGGAGGTGGGGCAAGGATGAGTGCTGATGTGTGCCATGTGTACCCTGCCATCACCACTAACTACCCCACCACCACAGGCCCCCCAGGTACAGCATACACCATGTGCTGTGTGTATACTGCCATCACCACTCACCACCACCCTGTGGTGCCATGTCAGAGATGGTAAGTACCATTATCATGTGCACACCAATTTCAATACTGACCCACCCCCACTTTGTGTCCATGCCAATGGTGCTTCTCATACACAGGTAAGGTAGTGTATCTTATATTTGATGCCTTCCCCACAGCTCCTCCATCCCATCATTGGTAGGCTGCAGACTACCTGATGGTGGGATGCTGTCCCTTCATCTACAGTGCACCTGGCTGGTGCATTGTTTGCATGGAGGGACTTGGTATGTCTGTGCCTGCTGTGCAGGTCAGCATAGTCTGATGTTGGTTCTGGTGGACTTTGTCTGTGCCTGCTGTGTAGGTTAGCATAGTCTGATGTTGGTTTTGGCAGACTTTGTCTGTGCTTGCTGTGCAGGTCAGCCTAGTCTGTTGTCAGTTCTGGTGGACTTTGTCTGTGCTTGCTGTGCAGGTCAGCATAGTCTGTTGTCAGTTCTAGCAGACTTTGTCTGTGCTTGCTGTGCAGGTCAGCCTAGTCTGTTGTTGGTTCTAGTGGACTTTGTCTGTGCTTGCTGTGCAGGTCAGCCTAGTCTGAGTTTTGGAGGCCCAGGGAATTAAATCATGACCAACTCCAGCTAGGTCTGCCAACCCAACTTTCAGGTGGGTGGGCTATCCTGCACCTAAGTTGGCTGATCCACCTTTCAAGTGGGTAGGCCATCCTGCACCTAAGTTGGCTGATCCCCCTTGCAAGTGGGCAGGCTATCCTGCACCTAGGTCAGCTGATCCCCCTTTCAGGAGGGTAGGTTGACCAACCCCACTTCCAGGACCACAGGGCATCCCCCAGTCATGTTGTGGGACCCTGCTGCCAGGGGGGTAGGAAATTATCTACATTGAAAGAGGCACCTTTCATGATTATCCCTAGCCATGGGTGGACACCACATCCAGGTAGATGGGGCACCCCCCAGGCATGGTGGCTGATGCCACTTCTAGGGGGGTAGGCAATTATCTAGATTGAAAGAGGCACCTTTCATGATTATCCCCTAGGCATGTCAGCGGGGTAGGGCTCCCCACTTCCAGGACTGCAGGGTATTCCCCAAGCCATGTGGGTGCCATGTGGGCTGACTGCACTTTCAGGACCATGGGGCATCTCCCAGCCATGTCAGCTGACCCCACTTCCAGGGGGGTAGGGCTCCCCCCAGCCATGATGGGTGACCCCACTTCCAGGACCATGGGGCATCCCCAAGTCAGCCTACTGTCCTGGACCTTCAAGCCATCTGTAGCATCACTAGTGTTTTCATTTGACATGGATGCCCCTCAGTGTGGGCTGACCCCACTTCCAGGGGGGTGGGCCATACCCCAGCCAGGTCAGCCAACCCCACTTCCAGGGGGTGGGCCATCCCCCAGCCAGGTTGGCTGACCCACTTCAAGGGGATGTCCCAGGTTGGCTGACCCCACTTCCAGGGGGTGGGCCATCCCCCAGCCAGGTAGGCCAACCCACTTCCAGGGGATGTCCCAGGTTGGCCAACCCCACTGCCAGGGGGTGGGCCATCCCCCAGACATGTCAGCCAAAACATGTTTACACCTCAGCCTATCCCCCTCAGGGCCAGTCAGCCAGTGTCAGCTAGGCCCACCTTTAGGCTCAATTGTACATGTCGGGTGTCCCAGTTTCAGGCCAATAGTTGACTGAAGGATCTGGTAGGAAAGGGCATGTATTTGGTCCTATTTGTCCCCTTGCACAAGAGGTGAGGCTTCTACTGTCTGCCCAGTATATTGTACTTTAATGAGGCTGTGCATGCATGTGATGGTTTGAATTTTGTTTCTCACACTGGACTCCGGATGGAATTCAGATGGAGTATCAAATGTTGGTGAGCAAAGTTGTAGGAGTTTGAAAAATAGAGAAAAAGCATGTGGCAGTAGTTTCACATGCATAGTCCCCTTATAATAAGATCTGCAGTGGTAGTCATAAGTCACCCACACGCCTGAGTCATGGTCTCCATTTGGATTGTCTAAGGGGTGGAAGTCAAACAGTCTATCATGGAAATCCTCTGTGACATGCCCTGGGCTATCTTCCCTGTCAGGGAAGTGTTGTTGCAACTGCTCTGGAGTTTCCTTGTCCTGGATAATGATGTCCTCTTCCTCCTGAGAAGTGCCATTGTGATGGACTTGCAGTTCTTGCAACCTAGCCCTATGGTACAGCTGCCAGTAATTCAAGAGCCTCAAATGGAGGGCCAAGCCTCTGCTCGACTTCAGAGTCTTCTTGCAATTAGGACAAGTATTAGTGGATTGTTCATCTTGGGGCCTAGCATCAGTTATGAGAGGTGTAGGTTACCTATAGTGAAAAACTGCTCAAGTGGCATGTTAAGTGAGTTGTTTGGCACCAATATTGATCATTTGTAACATGTATGCTATGCAAGCCATACATGTCAACAAATAGTATGGTTCTGTGCAGTGGACACTTAGAGAATTACAAATAACACACAAACACTGTGAACTGCCCTCAATCTTGACCATCATCATTCCTTGACCTTTTCTTCATTTGGGACTGAAATTGTGATGGCCCTGCCCAACTCCCAAGCAGCAGCACCTCTGTGTCCCTTGTCAAGCAGTGCCAAGATCTCCTTATGAGCTGTTCTCTATCTCCTCTTTGGATGGCAGACCATTGAGTTCAGGTTTGATCCCATCCCACATCTCCTTAATGATATTGATGAAAGTCTCGTACTTGTTAGTGGCTGGGGGCATGTTTATCATCCCAACTCTGTCTGGAATACTTTCCTCCTTCCAGTCAAAGAGAGTGATGAGGTCACAGAATCCTTTCACCATGGATGGATGCTGGGAGAAGTACAGGCTTAGGTGACTAGAAAACACTAGTACTCTTCTCCCTATCAATCCAATCTTTGACTGTGCAACCATTCCAGGCAATCCAGAATGAAGGCCAGGTCAAGCCCTTTGTAGGGGTTCAGCTTCAGGGAGGATTCTTCTGCCAGTGGAGATGGTGGAAGCAGATGTTGTGGATGATGATGGCATTATGGAGGTCTTCTCTGCATTTTCAAGATCTCAATTCTTTCAAGACTTGGACACTTCAGTCACCCCCTCTTGAGGACCTATTAGGTTGACATATTTCTATAGATGTTTATACCTAATAGGTGTCAACTGGTTGGGTATTTCCAGTTCATGCTGGAGAAAGGCCAGGGCATGGAGAATCTCCAGAGCCACCTATGAAGTGCTGGAGAAATATGTTTGTACAGAGTGCCTGGGGTCCCCATTGGATTTTCTCCAGGCTAAATAGACCTCTCCTCAGGGTGGTTTTGGACTTTCTCCAGGCTAAATATGCCTACTTGCAGGGCAGTTTTGGACTTTATCCAGCATAAATGGACCTCTTTGCAGGGTGGTTTGGGACTTTCTCCAGGCTAAATGGAGGGGGATCTCCAGGCAGTATTGGGGAATCTCCAAGTCATGTTGGGGATTCCCAGGGTAGTGGTGGGGATTCTCCAAGCCATGTGGGAGATTCTCCAGGTAGTGTTGGGGATGCTCCAGGCAGGGTTGGGATTCTCCAAGTCATGTTGGAGATTCTCCAGGCCATGTTAGGGATTCTCAATGCAGTATTGGAGAATCTCCAGGGAGGATTGGGGATTCACCAACCCATGTGGGAGATTCTCCAGGCAGGGTTTGGGATTCTCCAAGACAGGTGGGGAATCTCCAAGCTAGTGTTGCCATGGCTTGGCTTGGGTATATTTCAGCTTATTCCATGGCTTCCCACCTAGCGCACTCATTTTTGCATTAAATGACTTGACCTGAGTGAATGAAATATAGTTTAGAATGTCCTTCATCCACTACCCAAATTTCTATGTGAATTGGTCTAGCCACTCTCAAGAGAGAAGCTCATCTTTATGATTTGGCTCAGCTTGAGCACAAATGGCTTGAATGGAATATCTCAAGAATGGTTTGGTCAATTATTATAATTTTTTTTCTACTGATAGTCACACACAAAAACCACATAGTTTAGACTGACTACATTGCCATTAACCCAACAGAGGAAAAAATAAAAAATGATGGCTTGGAGCCATGGCAACACCACTCCGAGCCATGTTGGAGATTCTCCAGCCAGGGTTGGGGATCCTCCAAGCCATGTTGGACATCCTCCAGTTAGTATTGGGAATGGTCCAAGCCATGTTGGGGATTCTCCAGGCCATGTTAGGATTCTCCAAGCAATGTTGGAAAATCTCCAGGCAGGGTGGGGAATCTCCAAGCAGTGTTAGAGAATCTCCAGGTGGGGTTGGGGAATCTCCAAGCACTGTTGGGGAATCTCCAGGGAGGGTTGGAGAATCTCCAGGTGGGGTTGTGGGATGATTGTGATACTGCATTCATTGTCAGCATGCAAGGGAAGAAAAGTTCAACAGTGACACCATACTTCTTTGCCAGCATCCTGATCTTGCTATCATATGCTAGAAGTTTGGGTGGAATGTCCTTCTTTGAATGCTGTGGCTTGCTAGCTTCCAAGATGGCATTCTTCTCTTTCAGTTCATGATTGCAGGTCCATTTGACATCGAGCTGAAGTTGTGTGGTTCTAACTTAGGGCCTGTTCAAGCTGGTTTGATTAGATATGATGAGCTGATTTAAGATGAATGTACTTACCTCTTCAAATCCAGTCTGCGACCTGGACAATGCACTTGGGATACTTGGGATATGAGTGAGGACACTTTCCCCATTGTCCAACCCATCCAGATCAGTGAGAGCACACTGGGAATGGCCACTGAGGGACATTGTGAAGAGGTCAGCAAGATGCTGGGGAATCAGTCCATTTCTTCATGCTACTTAAGTACCTGAAATGGTACACATGTTGCCATGATCTGATGGAGGACTGCATGGCTTGCCAATAGAATGTCAGTAGATGTGGTGAAGATAGCATGTATCAAGGGTTCTGTCTGCTTACCAGTCTAAACACATGTACTGTTAACAAATATCTCAAAGTAGACACCACTTCATGTATTTTTGGGTGTCAACATGGACCAACCCACCCTTATAATACTTATTTCGTCATGAATTACTGGCATGCTTTATCTACATCAGCATGGTTCTTGGCATCAGTATTGTATCTCACCATCAAACCCAACAGGGAAGCAATTTTCCCCCATTGACTGCCCTAGAATCCTCCACCTACAAATGATTATCATAGAGTCAGCTGAAACATGTATTAGAGACTTACATTAGGACTGGTCTCGATCAGATGGATGCCCTTGAGAGTACAGAAAAAACTAGTGTTTCCTGTGAGAACACTGCCCTTGCAAACATCTTTGTCTTCGATGGCAGGGCAGGTGGGAACAAAACCTTTTGTCATGAGACCTTTGGAAGAAAATACCAGTGTTTCCTGCAAGAACACTGCCCTTGTGAACATCTTCATCTTTGATGGCAGGGCAGGTGGGAACAAAGCCTTTTGTCACAAGACCTTTGGAGGCCAATTCACAGAGTTCACCAATGAGGCCTTTGGAAGAAAATACCAGTGTTTCCTGTGAGAATGCTGCCCTTGTGAACATCTTCATCTTTGATGGCAGGGTGGGTGGGAACAAAGCCTTTTGTCATGAGACCTTTGGAAGAAAATATTGGTGTTTCCTGCAAGAATGCCACCCTCACAAACATCTTCATCTTTGATGGCAGGGTGGGTGGGAACAAAGCCTTTTGTCATGAGGCAGGGTGGGGAATCTCCAAGCAGTGTTGGAGAATCTCCAGGTGGGGTTGGGGAATCTCCAAGCATTGTTGGGGAATCCCCAGGTAGTGTTGGGGATTGTCCAAGCCATGTTGGAGATTCTCCAGGCAGTGTTGGACAATCTCCAGGCAGGGTTGGAGTTTCTCCAACCCATGTTGGGGATTCTCCAAGCTGTATTGGAGAATCTCCACACTGGGTTGGGGATTCTCCAGTCAGGGTTGGAGATTCTCCAAGCAATGTTGGAAAATCTCCAGGCTGGGTTGGGGAATTGCCAAGCAGTGTTGGAGAATCTCCAGGTGGGGTTGGGGAATCCCCAGGTAGTGTTGGGGAATGTCCAAGCCATGTTGGAGATTCTTCAGGCAGTGTTGGACAATCTCCAGGCAGGGTTGGAGTTTCTCCAACCCATGTTGGGGATTCTCCAGTCAGGGTTGGGGATTCTCCAAGCAATGTTGGAAAATCTCCAAGCAGTGTTGGAGAATCTCCAGGTGGGGTTGGGGATTCTCCAGGCAGGGGTGGGGATTCTCCAAGCAGTATTGGAGATTCTTCACTTCAGTCAACCCCCAAAGGAGACCTATTAGGTCTATATATTTCTGCAGATGTATATACCTAATAGGTCTACTGGGGTCAGGAATTCCTGGCTGGTGCTGGTGAATCACCATGCCTGGAGATTCACCAATGGCACCATAGAGTGGCAGGGGTCCACATGGGTGTTTCTCCAGCTGCAAATGGACCTCAAAGAGGGTGGTATGGAGCATTGTCCAGCATAAAGTAGACCTTATTTGGGACAACATGGGGCTATCTCCAGTCTAAAATAGACCTTAGTGTGGATCATGTGGGACATTCTCCAGCCTAAAATAGACCTTAATGTGGATCATGTGGGACATTCTCCAGCCTAAAATAGAGCTCAGTGTGGATCATGTGGAACATTCTCCAGCTTCAAATGGACCTCAGAGTAGGTGCTATGGAGCATTCTCCAGTCAAAAATGGACATTGTTGTGGCACCTTCTCCAGCTAATGCACCTCATTTGAGAGCCCTTCAAGAGTAGAATAAGGTCCCCAAAAAGTGAGAGGTACAGTGGTGGAATGCAGGAGATATTTCATATGGTGTTGTATGGGGATGAGACAGGGGGAGGAGAATGGATTGCCAAATGACAACTGTGGGGCCAGTGGACCTGGGGGTTTGGGAGGCAATTCTACACGAATGGGAGAGCTCTGTGCAAAAAGAACCTCACCAATCAGACTGTCTGAACCTGAGTTATCACCAAAGTTGTCTCATACCCCTCCAGACACAGGCTTGGCCCTATCTCGAGAATGGCTGCATAGAATTTGATGATAGAGCAGTCAACAGGGTCGGCTTCGCGAGGAGAACACAGGTTCCAATTTGTGAGAGGAATGGCCAAGAAACAAAGGAGATACATTGCCAGGCACAAATGCCAGTATGCCTGAACACAGAAATGTAGATATCTCTTGAACTGCTGAGCCCATCACCACAAAGCAGATACCATCAGATAGCTGCAAGAAAGTAGTACAACTGTGAAAAAAACAGAATGGCCCAGCATGAAAACAGGTGAGATATGCCATCCTGACCTGCCCAACCCTGTTTGAACTCAAAAACTCAAATTACTTCAGCACCATGAATGCACACACTACATCTTGTATATTGTCTGGTAGGGTTCGTCCAGTAGAGTCATGTCTAAAAAAAGTCAATGATTCAGATGGGAATTGCATGAGTTATGCCCCAAACATGGTAGGGGGTAGGAGGAAGGGTATGCACCAACAAATAATGGCTCAGGGCAGTGACACAAAACACAGGGGATTACTCAAGAGGAGTGTTGAGAGGCCAGAGAATGAAGAAACACAAAGAACCACACACCCAATCCTGAGTTATTCCAATTTTTGTCCTACAGGGCCTTTCTCCAGAAAATAGCAGATATCTCCAGAAGCACTGAGGCAGACACAATGAAAAATATATCATTTGCAAGGTCTCATCAAGTAGGATCAGGATCTCAAAAAGCAAGAGGTCCAGGCACTGTAGGGAAAGTATCCTCCCTACTAGGATATTTCTTTTATTTCATTGTTTTTACTCATGTTTTTTTTAGTACTATACTTTTATTCTTAGTGTTTCAGAGTAGTACACTCGCATCATGGCTTATGTAAGCCCATGCAAGCACTTAGAACACACAGTACTTACTTAGAATAATATTAGACATTCTACCACTGATGAAAAGCCAGAATTAAGACAAAGAAGACTAGAGGCTGGAGAATGAAGAAACACAAAGAACCACACACCCAATCCTCAGTTATTCCAATTTTTGTCCTCCAGGGCCTTTCTTGGGCCAGAAAATGGCAGGTATCTCCAGAAGCACTGAGGCAGACATGACAAAAATATATATCATTTGCAAGGTCTCATTGAGTAGGATCAGGATCTCAAAAAGCAAGTGGTCCAGGCACAATGGTTCTCAACAGCATGCATGTACAAGCTTGGAGGGAGGAGGAGGGGTAGGGTGCTGACAGTTAAGAGCTGAGCACTATGATACCAAACACAGGGGACCAGTAGAGTGAATTGTAGGGAGCATAAATAAAAGGGAATTGACTCAATAGGTGTTCCCATTCCTGAGCAATCCTCTACTGTCCAAATACACCTCTATCCACAAAGACAGCTATATCTCCACAATGGCAGCAGCAACTGCAATACAAAAGGTACCATTTGAAAGGTCTTGTCAAGTAGAATCAGGATCCAAATTTATGAGAGGCTTGACATGTCAGTGGTTGAGATATCATGCTTGGAACATCAGGGGGAGGGGAAAAGGGTGTATTGAAGCACAAAAATATTCATTAAAAACACATAACACAGAATGGGGTGGGCTCTAAGTGTTATATCATCCAAATATAGGCCTAGTATGCCCTACAAGAGTGCCACTGGGGTGTTTGACCACTGTAGGAAAAGACAACTGAGAACTGGGGGGAGATTGGTGATATCTGAAGGGGAGGAGTTAGTCCAAAGGGGCTTTTATAGCCTGGAGCGAAAGTGCAGTCTGAGAACATCTGAAGCTGTCTGAGGCTGTCTGAACATGGAGAAAGGCCACTCTCAACCTTCCAAATCTCAAACTTGAACTTGAACTTGAACTCATGACTCATAACTTCATTTTTAGAAAGGTAAGTACATGCAAGGTAATAAAAATTGCTGACTAAGCAATAAAACCTCACACTAAAGTAATAAGCATATAATGACTGGAAAATCAAGTTAAAATATGAGAAACACAGAATAAAAATAAAAACTCCTGGTAGGGAAAACCCATTCCCTACATTTCCCCATCACTTAGATACCAACTGTCCTCAGTTGAGGTCCAGCCAGTCCTAAGGTACCCACAAAACTGCCCAAATCTGCTCGCATCCATGAAAGTTGAGATATCCACACTGTAGACAACTAAGACAGAGACACTCAGCCATTTGATAATGCACTACACTACCCACAATGCTACGAACCTAAGCCAGAGACACTACTGTAGAATGTCAGTCCCATCCATCATATGTACAATGTACAGTAAACATACCTCAGCCATTTGATAATGCACTGAGGAAAGAAGAAGAAAAGATGAGCACGAATCTAATATCTATGCATGTGCATATCACATGATGGTGATAGGTGTCGACACTGTAACATCTGAGGTAGCATGAGTCTGTACCTAACAAGTTCCAACACACCCCCTCAGCGTGACACCAGCGACAACCCTGTTTGATGACCCTGAAAAGACACATGAGCCAGTGGCTTTGTAAGGACATCTGTGACATTTTGATGTGTCAGAATCCACCTGAGAGTGAAACGTCCCTTTGCGATGTGTTCATGAAGAAAATGATAGCAAACATCGATGTGTTTCATGTGAGAATGATTGACTGGACTGGAAGAAAGAGACACTGCACCCATATTGTCTGCACGAACAATGAAAGGAGAATCATACACCTGGTGAAGAGATCACAATGCTGACTGCAACCAGAGACCCTCTTGAATGCATGCTGTGAGTGCCATGTACTCCACCTCAGTAGATGAAAGGGCTAACGTATGTTGTTTCTTCGATGCATGTGCTATTGGGCCACCATAAAAGAACCACACATAGCCCATGACCAAGATACGATCTGCTGAGCATGTCACCCAATCCAAATCACTGAAGGCATAAGGAGAATGATTATCATTTGGATTCCCATAGTGAATATGAAGGGACTTCATTCCCTTCAAGTAATGAATGAGACATTTTGCAGTGGTGAAGTGACATGGTCCCGGGCATGTGCACTGCTGAGCCAAGCATTGCACCACCTGTGCTATGTCAGGTTGGCTGCATGTTGCCAGGTAAGTCAACTCCCCTACAATCTTTCTGTATGCATGATTGAGGTCAGGAATGTCAGGATAGATGTCTGTATCCTGTCCAAAGGGATGATTCAGGTCCATTGGGAGTGACACAGGGTTTGCGTCTCCAAGTCCATACTCTTCGCAGACATGATCGATGTACGACTCCTGGTGAATCCAGATTTCGCATGTCTCTTGTCTCCTTTTGATTTCAATTCCAAGATACAACGAGACTGGGCCCAAGTCACTGATACCGAATCGTTCACCAATGCATCCCTTTACCCAGTTAAGAAAATATCTGTTGTTACAGCCTCCAAGGCCATCATCAACATGCCAGGCTATGATACACATGATTCTTCGTCCATCTTTTCCTGTTTTGTTGAAGATGAACACCACAAGGTCAATATCTGACCTGGAAAAACCGAGTTCCTTGAGTAGATCACATAACGTGACATACCAGTTGAATGCTGCTTGTTTGAGTCCATAGAGGGAGCACAAGAGTAAACAGATGAGAAGTGTTCCAGCCTTACTGTACTGTTTGAATCCTCGTGGTTGCTTCATATAGATCTTCTCAGTAAGCTTGCCATGAAGAAATGCTCGTTTTGCATTGAAGCAGTCAAGTTCCCAGTCATTCCGTGCTGCCAGTGCTATAAGAAGTTTCACCAATGCTTGTCTCGCAACTGGCACATAGGTCTGATGAAAGTTGATGCCTGGTACCTGTGAAAACCCTTGTGCTACAAGATGGGCCTTGTACTTTGATCCCCCCTTTAGGTCGACCGGTTTGAATTCAAATACCCAGTGAATTCCCATGAGCTTATGACCAGGTGGCAGCTCCACCAGCTTCCACACCCCCATCTCTTTCATCGTCCTCAGCTCCTTGTCCATCACCTCTTTCCATCCAGAGGAATCTGAGCATTTCATTGCCTCCTTGTATGTTGCTGGAGGAATGGACATGTCATACCCCAACTGACTGGGGTCTTGTCATTTATCACTTCTGATGGAAAGGTGAGATTGCTCTGTGATGATTAAATTAACCTGATGCTCTGGAAAGACCCCTTCTTCATCTACCTCTCTCTCTTCCATGCCTGTCACCCCCTTGCCAGAGTCACTGTCCACCCCCTCACTCATTCCTGGAGCCAGGTCAAGATGTTCCCAAACTGTCGCAAGTCTATCCTTCATCCATTGAAGATCCTCTGCCAATGCTCTGCCCTTTTCCATCAACACCCTGGTTTGACCAGACCGATGTAGGGGGACCTGCACATGTGGTTCTGAAGGCAATGTCTCCTGCAGTGAGGGTACAAGTGACAAAGTGGGTGACGGGTCAACTGAGGCTTGCGGTAATCGATGACCCTCTGACAGATCCCTAGCGTGCATGACCAACTCCTCGTCAAAGACCACATCTCTACTGTTAAAAAAAGTTCCAGTAATGCAGTCTTGCAACCACCATCCCTTCACCCCATCTGGGTACCCCATAAAGAGTGCTTGAGAGGAATGAGGCCTGTTTTTCATATGACATTCAGGTGGAATGCGAGCGAAACATCGAGAGCCGAACACATGGAGGTGAGAGACATCCGGTTTATACCCATAAAGCATTTCAAAAGGAGTCTTATGATTGGGCAGAGTGCATGTGCTGGTTAGATTCCAGAGATAGCCAAGTGTCAAGACAGCCTCACCAAAGTAAGCTGCTGAGAGATTAGCCTGACTGAGGGCTGCCAAAGCCCACCCCTCAATGGTCCATATTGCCCTCTCCACTTTACCATTCTGCTGATGTGCATATGCCACCAACCTGCGATGCTCCACCCCAGCCTCCAGCAGGCTTCCTGTAAAGACACCTCCCATATACTCACCACTGTTATCAGTTTGTATCACCTTGACTTTAGTGCTGAACCTGTTCTCCCAGCATGCCTTGACCATAAGCCATGCATCATAAGCCTGATCTTTGGTTGCCAGCAGATGAACACTGATTACATTCATGTAGTCATTGACGAAAACAATGAAATATCTCTTGCCATGTAATGTCGGAGTGGGAAAGGACCACAAATATCCATATGGATCAGCTCAAGGAATGTGCATGTCGGTGGTGAGGAGGACATGGGATAAGGTTGATGCAGATGTTTAGCCACAATGCACAACTCACATCGCATTTGAGTCGCAGTTGAGGTAACCTGGGCCCCCTTCACCATCATCAAGAGAAACCTAGCAACATCGCCTCCTGCATGCCCCAGTCATGCATCCCAAAGGTCCCATGTGAGTATGCTTGGTGTAAAAGTGGTGAGACCCAATGTTGAAGTGCCCATGTCAGGTGGACAAACAAACTCAACATCTAAACAACACAGTTGTCCTTGCATGTCAATGCTACCGACTGATTCATCACTGTGAAAGAGCTCACAATGACTTGGTTTGCCCTTGAATCGCAGTTCCCACCCATGCTCCACCATGTGTCCTACCGATAACAGATTGACAACAGCATTCAGTGCATAGAGGCAGTGTTGTAACCTCAAATGAATCTGTTTGCTGCCCAACTTCAGTATCACAATGCAGTCTCCATACCCTTCAGTGTTGAGGCTACCCTGGTTTGCTGTCCTCATGGACACCATGGAATCACGAGTGAAGGTCCAGAAGAAGGATGGATCTCTGATGAGATGCATAGTTGTACTGGAATTGAGAATGGTGGAGGACATTACCACTGCCAGTGATGTGAGGTTTTCACCCGTTCCCCCTTCTGACAACTCCTCTATGACCATGCAAGACAGATCCCGAAAGTAATCATTGGTTGGTGGGCACTGTATTGCGACTGCTGCTATTGGTGTCATGGTCTGTGCCGCCACCAGCTGCAATGTTGCTGACACTGTTGGTGTTGTAACAGCCATGACAGCAGCTGTCGTCGTTTGACCACCACCCATCGAAGTTGCCTTCCCCCTCTGCCAAGGTGCCTGTCCCGCTTTCCCACCCCCTGGCTGAAAGCAATTGTCTCGGTCATGATCCACCCACTTCCAGCCTAGACAGATCAGCATCATGCAAGGTGTGCTGCTGGCATTATTCTTGGTTTTCCTCAGGCCAGTAACCGGGTTCACCTCTCCTTGTCCTCCCTGAACTGCTGCATTGGCATACTTGGATCCTGGACCAGGTGTGAGACCCTCATTCATCATCTGCATAGCTTCTTTGATGATCATTTGAGCAGCATGTTTAAAGGTGTATGTTCTGATCATTGACAGCACCCTGTAGTGACCAAGTTGAGAAGTGGGGTGACCAAGGAAAGGATTTGTGAACTGTTGTGCCAGAGTGAACAGATTTTGAGGCATGACAGGAGTGTTAGCCAGGGGCAGCCATGATGACTGCAATACAGGTGGTACCACATTGAAGAGACCTGGAACCACCGTTCATGCACACTGCTTGCTATGCTCCAGCTCAGTCTCTATGTTCTTTTGAATAACCAGCCAGATCCCAGTCTTCAGTAAGCCTCGCAGCAATGCATATATAGTGTCTGCCTCTGATGGTCTTGCCCCCATGTGGGCTAACCTATCATTTGCATGCATGTGTAATGCCACATATTTCTCAGCATTGGTGGCTCCTTTCATTTGGAAGGTGGAGATCTGGGCACATAAAGAAAACTGCAAAGAAACATTGGATCGATCATAGAGTTTGGCAAGTGTGTTCCACACTTCTCGTGCCATTATGCTGACATCATTGGGAATTAGCATCAAAACCAAAGAATTTATCTTTCTCAAGATGATAGACTTTGTGAGGCCATCATTTTTAAACCATGTCCTTAATGCCTCTTGCTCTGCCACCATTGGTGCAACTGGGATCAGTGGGTGTGGACAAGTTGAAGTGTACTTGATGTAGTCAAATGGATTCATTCCATTACTGACATGATTGTACACCCCCTATCCCAGGAGAAGTTGTTCAGTTTGTCAATGCCATTCATAATAGTTCTCTGTCCCTTTCATTTCCAGGATGTTTTTGAATTTCCCCATGATGCAGGCTACAAACATGGATATATGCATTCAATTTCTCATGCGTATGATTCTGTTATCTCTATATTGTCTGTTGAAGCTGTCAACAAGTTGAGCTTGCCCTCTATGTGGCAAGCCCAGGGCTCATAACCTGTAGACAACTAAGACAGAGGCACTCAGCCATTTGATAATGTGCTACACTACACACAATGCTATGAACCTACAGTGAGGAACAAAACTGTTGCAATGTTTGCAACAATTTGATTGTGTAGGGTATAGATTGGAAATGGGTGTGGCTGTGCAAATGTTGTACAGGAGACATTTGTAGTCCTTGCTCCTGGCTTTCCATTGATGGTCTTCATGAGTTCAGGAGTGCAGTGGCTGTGACTTTATGGGCTGATTACTGAGGCCTATGCATTGCAATGGTTTTGCACCTTTTGTTGCAGTGGATGCAATCTACAGCATACAACATGTAGTTTGGACAGTAATGCCTGCTAGTGCTTACATAATATATCACATGATCAATTTAATGTTTTGTCAGCATGCAAACAATGCCAAACATTGAATAATGTGTCATTTTTCCCTGTTCTGCATTGCAACTCAAGAAATCATTTGTCTGGCTTATCAGGCTTAGTCTCTCAGGCAAATATTGGCAAATTCAGCCATTTACCACACCACCATGAGTAGGGTGTGGGCCCAGTACCATCAATCCCTTAAAAAAGCTGCTAGGAGTCATCTTAGCACTGTTTCATCTACCAATGACTAAGGGGTCCTGACACTAATCAGTACTGAAAAAGCTGAAAAAGCCATGGAGGTCAGCCTGACACTTCGTGACATGAAGAATAAACCAATCCCCTTCCATCCAATGTATTTTTGCCAAAAGGGAGCTGACATCAAGGTTAGGGTGAAGCAAAACCCTTCTGTACATCCTAGGAGTCATGGTGGGGAAGCCTACTGGGCTGCCAGGATGCAGATTTTTCCCTTTCTGCCTGTCCATGAATGTTGTCATTGGTCACTTATGACCAAATCATTTCTTCCTAGTCATCCCCAGTCCAGCACAGGGCATAGTCTGGCTGACCCTCCTTGACACCCCCAGTTCAAAGGGTAGCCATGCCTCCCTCCAACCTTGACACCAACTTTCCTTTGGCAAAAATACATTGGATGGGAGGGGATTGGTTTATTCTTCATGTCATGAAGCATCAGGCTGACCCCCATATCTTTTTCAGCTTTTTCAGTACTGATTAGTGTCAGGACCCCTTAGTCATTGGTAGATGAAACAGTGCTAAGATGACTCCTAGCAGCTTTTTTAAGGGATTGATGGTACTGGGCCCACACCCTACTCATGGTGGTGTGGTAAATGGCTGAATTTGCCAATATTTGCCTGAGAGACTAAGCCTGATAAGCCAGACAAATGATTTCTTGAGTTGCAATGCAGAACAGGGAAAAATGACACATTATTCAATGTTTGGCATTGTTTGCATGCTGACAAAACATTAAATTGATCATGTGATATATTATGTAAGCACTAGCAGGCATTACTGTCCAAACTACATGTTGTATGCTGTAGATTGCATCCACTGCAACAAAAGGTGCAAAACCATTGCAATGCATAGGCCTCAGTAATCAGCCCATAAAGTCACAGCCACTGCACTCCTGAACTCATGAAGACCATCAATGGAAAGCCAGGAGCAAGGACTACAAATGTCTCCTGTACAACATTTGCACAGCCACACCCATTTCCAATCTATACCCTACACAATCAAATTGTTGCAAACATTGCAACAGTTTTGTTCCTCACTGTAAGACAGAGACACTACTGTAGAATGTCAGTCCCATCCATTGTACAACATACAGTAAACATACCTCAGCTGTTTGATAATGTGCTGAGGAAAGAAGAAGAAAAGACAAGCATGAATCTAATATCTACACATGTGTGTATCACCTGATGGCAATAGGTGTTGATGCTGTAACATCTGAGGTAGCACAAGTGGGTACCTAACAAGTTGCAACACACACAATGGCTTAAGCAGACACAATGTGTGACCCACCATCCAAAAGCTCCCATCAATTGGTGTAAGGTGCCAGAAAATCAAGAGAGAGGCCACAGGGCAGGTAAGATACAGTGTGTACACATCATGAGACAGCAAGAGGAGGAGGGAAGGCAGGACAATGGCTTGGGTTGTCAACACAAAATCATGGGAGACAGTAGGGGACATGAGGGAGAACACACAGTAAAAGGAATCATACTGATTGGCCCATCCATCACTGAGAAACATGCAAAATGGTCCATGGTGCTCTCCATGAGCAAAATTTCAAATATCTCCGTGGCCTGGTTGCCAACAGCATCATAAGCTACACTGTGTGAGAGTCCTCATTGAGTATAATAGGGTCCTCGAAAAGCTAGAGATATGGTGTTGAAATATGGGAGAGAAAGGCACTGGAAGCGAATGGAGGGAGCAGGAGAACAAGGCGTTGACGAGTAATGGTAAGGCCAGTGGACGCGAAACCTTGGAAGGTGACTCTACACGCATAGGAGAGCTTGGTGAAAAAGGAACCTCACCGATTGGACCGTCCGAACCCAAGTTATCGCCAAAACTGTCTTGTACACCTCCAGAGGCGGACTTCGCCACATCTCGAGAATGGCTGCACAGAATTCAATGAAGGAGGAGTCAGCAGGGGCCGCTCGGAAAGGAGAATGCGGATACAAATTTACGAGAGGGCGGACCAAGAAACGAGGGAGATATGCTGCCAGGAATGATAGCCAGTAGCCTGGACACAGAAAAGTGGATATCTTGGGAACCACTGAGCACGTCACAATAAACCAGACACCACCAGATATCTGCGAGGGAGTAGTACTGCCGTGCAAAAATTCGAAAGGCCCGGGGAGAAAACAGGCAAGATATGCCATCCTGGCCTCCCCAACCCTGTTCAAACACAAAAACTCAAACAACTCTGGAACCATGAATGCGCATGCTACGTCTTTTATATCGTCTGGTAGGGTTTGTCTAGTAGAGTCACGTCTAAAAAAAGCAAACAATTCGGACCAGAATTGAATGAGTTATGCCCCAAACATGGTAGGGGGGAGGAGGAAGGGTATACACCAATGAACAACGGCTCAGCGTGGCAGCACAAAATGGAGGGAAATGCTCAAGGGGAGTGGGGAGAGCCTGGAGAACAAGGAATTGAGGGGATACGTGCACCCAATCCTGAGATATTCACAACACTGGTCTGAGACACCTCTACTCACAAGAATCCAGATTTCTTGACAATGGCTGCACCAACCCAGACACAAAAGTACACCATTCGAAAGTGCTGACTGAGTAGTATTATATCCCAAAAAATCGGGAGGCACAGCGAAGATCCGGGGGAGATACGATGTGGATACACTGTGGGGCAGCAAGATGGGGGAGAAGACAATGCCGCCACAGGGCAACCACTGAGGCAATCAATATGAAACCATAGGTGGTGGTAGAAGACACCAGGAAGGAGACGGAGGAAAGGAGATCAAACCAATTGGCCCATCCAGTCCTGAGATATCTGCAAAGCCGTCTCCTACTCCTCTGTACACAAAAAACTCCCATATCTCCACAACCAATCAGCGCATCACCATGAAAAAGGTATCACCAGGTAGCTGTGAACAAGTAGTACCACCATGCGAGAAAGCGAGAGGCCCGCCATGAAAACGAGCAAAGATACATGATCCTGACCTCTCCACCCTGTTCAGACACAAAAACTCAAATAACTCCAGAACTGTGAATGCGCGCGCTTCGTCTTTTATATCGTCTGGTAGATGTCGTCTAGTAGGTTCATGTCTGAGAAAAGCGAGCGATTCGGTCCAGAATTGCAAGAGCTATGGTCTAACCACAGTAGGGGGGAGCAGGGCGGCATTGCGTCGGTGAGGAACCGCTGGGTGGAACTCTATGAAACTTCAGGAGGTGATAGGGACATGTGAGGAGAGTTGGGAGAATGAGAAAGCGGCAAAAACGGCACACCCAATCCCGAGATATTCCAGATTCCGTCCTACAGTGCCTTTCTCCAGGGATTGGGTGATATTTCTGGATACACTGAGGCCAATACAATGAAAAGTACACTGTTGGAAAGGTCTCATCAGGTAGAACCTAAATCCTGATTTGCCAGAGGGACCGGTGAGCAGTGGTTGAGATATTGCATCAATGAGGCAGGGGACAGGGAGACTCCATGAATGATATATGCATAACAGAAAGTAAAACAAAATGAAAAGGGCCCCAACCAGCTAAGGCGACCCTATACCAACTCGGTACACCCTATGAGAGGCTGGGGTGTATGACTGCGGCTGTACCACCTTCTCGAGTGCATGGGTTCCTGACTACTGAGTGGTTGTGGCTGTGTGAGTCACATACATACATAAGCAGTCACGTGCATACTAACAAGTACATGTGATTAGTAACCAGGGGCACCCCACAGCCTGGCACATGAGGAATTTCAATATTTTGATCCAAGTGGAATATAATTCTAAAGGTAAATGCTGAATGTTTGCCCAAATATATCATTATGTGAACAATTAAGACATCCTCAAAATGGAAAAGAAAATTATATATTTTGCTATTGTCTAAGTGTTTGACAGTAAATTATATTCTGTGGGAAATTTGAACTCTGACAAAAAATTATATTTTGATTGCTGTAACTGGGCACAATATTATATTTGACCAATCACAAGCCATCAAAATATAATTTTTTGTCTGGGTTCAAATTTCCCACAGAATATAATTTACTATCAAATATTTAGACAATAGCAAAATATATAATTTTCTTTTCCATTTTGAGGATGTCTCAATTGTCCACATAATGATATATTTGGGCAAACATTCTGCATTTACATTTAGAATTATATTCTGCACAGATCAAAATGTTGAAATTTCCCATGTGTGGGCCTTCCCCACACTGTGGCTGTGTCATACCTTCCTCCCACTCCGCTTTTTTGATTATGTAAGCAAAAAAGCGGACTCATGGACTTTTTTTCTGCCTCACCACTCCTCCTCCTTCCATTGTAACAACCTGTAATGTATCCAAATACATCTGGGACATGTTCCCCATTAGATAGACACACAAATATGATACAAACTAGGCCATTAAATGGGTGTAAATATACACAGGGGTAAAAATGCAAAATCTGTTCCCTATGTTGCAGTTCTTGACATATCATCATGAAAATTTCAGCCCAGGCCCCACTGATATGCTCCTACCATCTATCAAGATCACTAATCCACAGAGGCATCCCTTCTTGAGTTATGATCAGGTCTCCCCCTCCCCCTGCAGACTTGTATCCTGCAACCTGGTGTGAATTCCAATGGCCTGGGAGCAGGGAGGGTGCATGGTAGAAGGTCCATGCAAAACCATTTGGGTGGTTTAGATGACAGATGAGGTGTTGGTTCACTTTTTCACCTTTTTCTTCAGATGAGAATCACACATCACCCATATTAATAACTTCTATTTTAATTGCTGGTGAGGGTGCCAGCAATGTATATCTATCCATGTACCAAGGTTTCAACTCCATCCAATAAGTATTACATGTGCTAGAAGGCGGCCAAGCATGTGACTTCCACCACCTGCACTGTCACTGCAAGCTCACATTTATTGGCACTCTTGAAGAACAAACCCACCCTAGTCCATTTACTTGACAGAGTGGTGACCTCCCACACCTACATTACTCAGCCATCCCATAGTAGTTGGGAACCAGCACACTTGGGAATGCAGTACAGCTGCAGTCATACACCCCAGCCCTCTTGTAGGGTGTACTGAGTCGATATAGGGCCACCTTGGCTTGTTGGGATTGCTTTTATTGTGTTTTATTCTTCTTTTTATGAAAATATTATTCATGGAGTCTCCCATTGCTGAGTGTCAGGCAGCCATGTACCTCCCTCATCCCATGCCTCATCACCATGATATCTCGACCACTGCTCACCCATCCCTCTCACAAATCAGGATTTAGGTTCTCCTCAATGAGAGATTTCTAATGGTGTACTTTTTGTTGAAGCAGCCTCAGTGTATCTGGAGATATTGCCCAATCCCTGGAGAAAGGCACTGTAGGACAAAATTTGGAATATCTCAGGATTGGGTGTGCTGTTTTTTTTTCTGGTTCCTCATTCTTCCAACTCTCCTTGCACATCCCTATCACCTCCTGAAGTTTTGTAGAATTCCACCTAGTGATTCCTCACCAATGCAATGTTGCCCTCCTCCCCCCTACTGTGTTAGACATTAACTCATGCAGCTCTGGACTGAATTGCTCACTTCTCTCAGATGTGGCTTCAGGTTCCAAGGTTATTTGAGTTTTTGTGTTTGAACAGGGTTGGGGAGGTCAGGATGGTGTATCTTGCACATTTTCACACCTGGCCTTTTGAATTTTTGCATGGCAGTACTACTCACTTGCCAATACCTGGTGGTTTCTAGTTTGTGGTGATGTGCTCAGCAGTTCCTGAGATATCCACTTTTCTGTGTCTGGACTACTGGCTATCATTCCTGGCAGCATATCTCCCTTGTTTCTCAGCTGTTCCTCTCGAAAATTGGCAACTGTGTTCTCCTTGCGAAGCTGACTGCATTGAATTCTCTTTCAGCGAATTCTGTGCAGCTGTTCTCAAGATATGGCAAAGTCCACCTCTGAAGGGCTACTGGCAATGGTTTTGGAAATAACTCAGGTTTGGATGGTCTGATCAGTGAGATTCCCTTTGCACTGAGCTCTCCTTTTCATGCAGAGCTGCCCTCCAAGGTTTTGTGTCCACTGGCCTCACCATTGCTTGTCAACTTCTTGTTCTCCCCCCCCCATTTGCATCCAGCTCCTTTCTCCCCAGTTTTGCCACTGAACCTCTCACCTTTCAGGGGGCATGTAGTACTCAACAAGGGCTCTCACATGGTGTATCTCACGATGCTGTTGTCAACCAGGCTGTGGAGATATTCAAATTTTTGCTCATGGGGAGCACTCTGGACCATTTTGCATGTTTCTCAGGAATGGATGGGCCAATTCCTTTTACTGCATCTGCTCCCTTGTGTCCCCTACCATCTCTCATGGTTTTGTGTTGACAACCCGAGCCGTTGTTCTGCAGTGCTCTCCCTTCCCTCCTTTACTGTCCCTCAACATGCATGTGCTGTATCTCATTCATCCCACAGCCATCCCTCTCAATTTTTGGCACCTTACACTACTTGATGGGAGCCTTTGGATGGTGGGTCACACATTGTGTCTACTTCAGTGGTTGTGAGGAGGTTTTGACTTTTCTGGATGCAAGTGGTGTTGGGCAGTTTGCAGGTATCCTAGGTCTGGCTGGACCACAACTGAGCACAGTTGGTATCTAAGTGATGGGGAGATGTAGGGAATGGTTTTTCCCTACCAAGGGATTTTATTTTTATTCCTTGCTTCTCATATTTTTACATAACTTGCTTTCCAGTTATTATGTGTTTATTACCTTAGTGCAGGCTTTGATTGCTTAGTCAGCATTTTTTGGCATGTACTTACTTTTCTAACAATCAAGTTACAAGTTGCAAGTTCAAGTTCAAGTTCAAGAAGGTTGAGAGTGGCCTTTCTCTGTGTTTAGACAGCCTCAGACAGCCTTAGACATTTGCCAGACAGTATCCCTCTCCAGGGTATAGAAGCCCCTCTGGAAGTTCTCTCTTCCTTCAGATAGAGGTCTCCTAGTAGGAAGAAAGGGGTCAGTTTGACCCAGGAGGCTTGAGTTGCCTGGCAGAGAGTCAAAGAGTAGGGTGAAAAACTCAAAAATGTACCCTAAGATCCAAATAAAAGCTGCCAGAGATAATGTCTATTGAGTGTCAGGGGATGGAGAAACAATATTCCAAGTCTTCTTTGTCTTAATTCTGGCTTTTCATCAGTGGTAGAATGTCTAATATTATTCTAAGTAAGTACTGTGTGTTCTAAGTGCTTGCATGGGCTTACATAAGCCATGATGCGAGTGTACTACTCTGAAACACTAAGAATAAAAGTATAGTACTAAAAAAAACATGAGTAAAAACAATGAAATAAAAGAAATATCCTAGTAGGGAGGATACTTTCCCTACAGTGCCTGGACCTCTTGCTTTTTGAGATCCTGATCCTACTTGATGAGACCTTGCAAATGATATATTTTTCATTGTGTCTGCCTCAGTGCTTCTGGAGATATCTGCTATTTTCTGGAGAAAGGCCCTGTAGGACAAAAATTGGAATAACTCAGGATTGGGTGTGTGGTTCTTTGTGTTTCTTCATTCTCTGGCCTCTCAACACTCCTCTTGAGTAATCCCCTGTGTTTTGTGTCACTGCCCTGAGCCATTATTTGTTGGTGCATACCCTTCCTCCTACCCCCTACCATGTTTGGGGCATAACTCATGCAATTCCCATCTGAATCATTGACTTTTTTTAGACATGACTCTACTGGACGAACCCTACCAGACAATATACAAGATGTAGTGTGTGCATTCATGGTGCTGAAGTAATTTGAGTTTTTGAGTTCAAACAGGGTTGGGCAGGTCAGGATGGCATATCTCACCTGTTTTCATGCTGGGCCATTCTGTTTTTTTCACAGTTGTACTACTTTCTTGCAGCTATCTGATGGTATCTGCTTTGTGGTGATGGGCTCAGCAGTTCAAGAGATATCTACATTTCTGTGTTCAGGCATACTGGCATTTGTGCCTGGCAATGTATCTCCTTTGTTTCTTGGCCATTCCTCTCACAAATTGGAACCTGTGTTCTCCTCGCGAAGCCGACCCTGTTGACTGCTCTATCATCAAATTCTATGCAGCCATTCTCGAGATAGGGCCAAGCCTGTGTCTGGAGGGGTATGAGACAACTTTGGTGATAACTCAGGTTCAGACAGTCTGATTGGTGAGGTTCTTTTTGCACAGAGCTCTCCCATTCGTGTAGAATTGCCTCCCAAACCCCCAGGTCCACTGGCCCCACAGTTGTCATTTGGCAATCCATTCTCCTCCCCCTGTCTCATCCCCATACAACACCATATGAAATATCTCCTGCATTCCACCACTGTACCTCTCACTTTTTGGGGACCTTATTCTACTCTTGAAGGGCTCTCAAATGAGGTGCATTAGCTGGAGAAGGTGCCACAACAATGTCCATTTTTGACTGGAGAATGCTCCATAGCACCTACTCTGAGGTCCATTTGAAGCTGGAGAATGTTCCACATGATCCACACTGAGCTCTATTTTAGGCTGGAGAATGTCCCACATGATCCACATTAAGGTCTATTTTAGGCTGGAGAATGTCCCACATGATCCACACTAAGGTCTATTTTAGACTGGAGATAGCCCCATGTTGTCCCAAATAAGGTCTACTTTATGCTGGACAATGCTCCATACCACCCTCTTTGAGGTCCATTTGCAGCTGGAGAAACACCCATGTGGACCCCTGCCACTCTATGGTGCCATTGGTGAATCTCCAGGCATGGTGATTCACCAGCACCAGCCAGGAATTCCTGACCCCAGTAGACCTATTAGGTATATACATCTGCAGAAATATATAGACCTAATAGGTCTCCTTTGGGGGTTGACTGAAGTGAAGAATCTCCAATACTGCTTGGAGAATCCCCACCCCTGCCTGGAGAATCCCCAACCCCACCTGGAGATTCTCCAACACTGCTTGGAGATTTTCCAACATTGCTTGGAGAATCCCCAACCCTGACTGGAGAATCCCCAACATGGGTTGGAGAAACTCCAACCCTGCCTGGAGATTGTCCAACACTGCCTGAAGAATCTCCAACATGGCTTGGACATTCCCCAACACTACCTGGGGATTCCCCAACCCCACCTGGAGATTCTCCAACACTGCTTGGCAATTCCCCAACCCAGCCTGGAGATTTTCCAACATTGCTTGGAGAATCTCCAACCCTGACTGGAGAATCCCCAACCCAGTGTGGAGATTCTCCAATACAGCTTGGAGAATCCCCAACATGGGTTGGAGAAACTCCAACCCTGCCTGGAGATTGTCCAACACTGCCTGGAGAATCTCCAACATGGCTTGGACAATCCCCAACACTACCTGGGGATTCCCCAACAATGCTTGGAGATTCCCCAACCCCACCTGGAGATTCTCCAACACTGCTTGGAGATTCCCCACCCTGCCTCATGACAAAAGGCTTTGTTCCCACCCACCCTGCCATCAAAGATGAAGATGTTTGTGAGGGTGGCATTCTTGCAGGAAACACCAATATTTTCTTCCAAAGGTCTCATGACAAAAGGCTTTGTTCCCACCCACCCTGCCATCAAAGATGAAGATGTTCACAAGGGCAGCATTCTCACAGGAAACACTGGTATTTTCTTCCAAAGGCCTCATTGGTGAACTCTGTGAATTGGCCTCCAAAGGTCTTGTGACAAAAGGCTTTGTTCCCACCTGCCCTGCCATCAAAGATGAAGATGTTCACAAGGGCAGTGTTCTTGCAGGAAACACTGGTATTTTCTTCCAAAGGTCTCATGACAAAAGGTTTTGTTCCCACCTGCCCTGCCATCGAAGACAAAGATGTTTGCAAGGGCAGTGTTCTCACAGGAAACACTAGTTTTTTCTGTACTCTCAAGGGCATCCATCTGATCGAGACCAGTCCTAATGTAAGTCTCTAATACATGTTTCAGCTGACTCTATGATAATCATTTGTAGGTGGAGGATTCTAGGGCAGTCAATGGGGGAAAATTGCTTCCCTGTTGGGTTTGATGGTGAGATACAATACTGATGCCAAGAACCATGCTGATGTAGATAAAGCATGCCAGTAATTCATGACGAAATAAGTATTATAAGGGTGGGTTGGTCCATGTTGACACCCAAAAATACATGAAGTGGTGTCTACTTTGAGATATTTGTTAACAGTACATGTGTTTAGACTGGTAAGCAGACAGAACCCTTGATACATGCTATCTTCACCACATCTACTGACATTCTATTGGCAAGCCATGCAGTCCTCCATCAGATCATGGCAACATGTGTACCATTTCAGGTACTTAAGTAGCATGAAGAAATGGACTGATTCCCCAGCATCTTGCTGACCTCTTCACAATGTCCCTCAGTGGCCATTCCCAGTGTGCTCTCACTGATCTGGATGGGTTGGACAATGGGGAAAGTGTCCTCACTCATATCCCAAGTATCCCAAGTGCATTGTCCAGGTCGCAGACTGGATTTGAAGAGGTAAGTACATTCATCTTAAATCAGCTCATCATATCTAATCAAACCAGCTTGAACAGGCCCTAAGTTAGAACCACACAACTTCAGCTCGATGTCAAATGGACCTGCAATCATGAACTGAAAGAGAAGAATGCCATCTTGGAAGCTAGCAAGCCACAGCATTCAAAGAAGGACATTCCACCCAAACTTCTAGCATATGATAGCAAGATCAGGATGCTGGCAAAGAAGTATGGTGTCACTGTTGAACTTTTCTTCCCTTGCATGCTGACAATGAATGCAGTATCACAATCATCTCCAATTGATTCTCCATCATTTTCATCTGCTGATCACTATGCTACCATTCTTACTGAAGAACTATGCCTCATCGCAGAGCTGGATGCAATTCTTCCCAAACATTTATGCCATATCTGAAACATGAACTCTTTTCATGATATGGTGGGTGATTTGAATCACTTCATACAAACTATACAACTCACAAGGCTGTCTAGTTTGCACAAGGAATGCAGTCCAGGAGATCTGACATTTTGTACAAACTGCAAGATAATGCTGACCAAATATTCAGACTGCCAAAGGCACACTTCATCCCCAACTTCCCTTGTCTCAAAGTTCTGGAAATTGTGAAGATGCTTGGAATCAAAGACACTGGTACTGTCAGCCCATGTTTGACCATATGGTATCCCCTTCGTTTCAAGAACATGAAAGTCAACATGAGGAAGCCTTTCTTGAATTGGTGCCCCCACAGACAGGTAATCATGTGACAATCATTTCTTTTGTATAAATTAAATAATGTATTTACAGATTTTGAAGGCAGCATTATGGGGAAAGGCATCACTGGCAGATGGTTTTGTGTGGTGTAGGGGACCAAAAATGAATGTGCAGAGATGGAAAGTCTCTGCTGTCATGCCAGGTTCCATTGCTTGGGCTGCAACTATAGTAAGTCAGTCATAGACTCTCATAGTGCTGTTTACCTAGGCTAATTATTGTGATTTAGTGTATGTTCTTACTCTCTCTGGATGGCAAATTCCCAGGAAATGGTATTGGACACACTTCAAAGATCAACTATTATGATGTGTTCTGTGCTTACAAGTGGGTCCTTGTTGTCAAGTGGACTGACCTGCACATCCAACAAATTATTTGCAAGATGAATGCCTTCATTTTTGGAAAGTCTGGGTTGACCTCCAATCAACCCAAAACTGGTGCAATCAAGGACTTGTCAGCTGAAATTGATGCCACATTGGCTGCAATGCATGCTGTGGCACTGATGGAAGAAGAAGATGACCAGCTAACCGAGCCTGAATCACCTACTCCCATGGTCGAAGACATTGTAGCTGCTGGCGAGAATAATCCTGCATCAGTCTCTCATTTCACTGCAGTTGTAGTACCTACTGACATGAATACCACAGAAACTGCAAGTACAAGTGTACCCAAGTCTAGCAGGGGTAGAGTGTAATTGTCACTACAATTGCCATTGCAATGACATGATGACTACATAATGGTTTGGATCTCAATTCAAGCTTTACCGATGTGGCTTGATTGTAAGCAAAGATTTCATTTTAACTATTATGACTGCTTGCAATGCATTTAAATAATTTTTCAAACTTTCTGACATAGTAAGAGGCTGAGAAACAACTCTGGGTGCTTGTCTATGTTGATAGCAGGTGACCCTTGTGACCCTCCTCTTGTGTGCTGAAAGACAAGAAGCTGACTACCACACAATGAGAAAGCAATGTAATAGCATCTATTGACCTGCTTCCACATACAGAATAATACCATCTTGGAGGATTGCAAACTTGTGTGGTTATGAAGTGCAGATTTGTTGGTGTATGTGACTTCACAGGAAATAACAATATCCTGTAAAAGGAAATCCTTTGCCACCTTGGCAGCCTTGGCAACTGGGATGAGGAAAATATCTGCTTTTCATAATGATTCAATAAGGATGTACAACACACAAGCTTGTTGCAACTCTGGATCTCCTGGAATCTTGGCCTTTGCTATTGATAAAGCCTTGTGTCAAGAAAACATGGTTATTGTCCATAAATGACAACATAGAAAGGCACCTCACCATTTCTGCCAGACCATTTAGCAAGGCAACATTCCCTGCCTGTATTATCCCTTGATCCTTTGGCACCTCTTTGGCATAGAAATTGGCTCCATTCCATGCACCCCAGATCCAGGTTCACAGGTATATACTCCATCTTCTTTAAGTCTCTCAATGATCTGATCAATAACAGAGGCAGTAAATGTGGCCAGGAGCCCTTCCCATATCCATTTTGTAACCTCACCCAGAAGTGGCTTGAGCACAGGCATCACCTCACAATGTAGATGGAACTTTAGCTCTTCATGTCAGGTCTCCACACTTGTTGTACCAGAAAGAAAAGATGCCAGCTGGGTAACAAACAAAGTGCCAACAAATAGGAAGATAATAAAAAGGTAAAGACACTTGCAGACAAATGGAGTTTCCACCTCAGAGGGTCTACAGACATGACAAGTTCCACAAGCTAGAAATCAAAATCAGCAAGACTCCAATGCCACACAGGATATTGATAATATATCAGCCACCTACAAGCCCAGCTGAGCTTGAGGAATCTGTACCAAAAAAGGTAATTCCAACCAGAGCACATTGCAACTGTGTGTTTGGAGACATATCAGAGGATCAATGATAACTGATAGTTGTCTGTGAGCAGCCATCAAACACACCAATTGACATGCTGTGTGCAGTCATCAAATTCTAGAAGAAGTATGCTAATCAGAGCAAGGCACAGATGAGATGAGTGGGCTGTCACTGATTAGTATCACCAATCCAGTAATGCTGAGATATAACTACTTAGAATGGTAGTGTGGCATTGCACAACTCATTCTGTACCAATGCCTGTAATGTGTGGTTGTGGTCAACCAATTTTTCAATCAACTACACTAGGTGGTAGGTAGAATTGAATGCCAATAATAATAGTATTGACACTTAGATTTCAAGCCTCGCTTGAAGCCAAATAATGACAAACAAACTGTAAAGTGTAAACATATTTGCAATTTTTCACTTTTGCAGCAATCTTTGCACTGATTCTTCATCCCTCCTCTTTCATCCATGCATCCATCAAGAAACAACAATAAATCCTCAACTGGAAAAAAATCTGTGACAGTATCATCCAGAAGTCTGGTCAGGAGGTCTCAGAGCACAAAGGGAAATGATCAGGTGTGTGATCTGCTCTGATCTGCTATGTTGTACATAGGAATGACTCTCAATTCTCTCACCATGGCCAAGGAAACTACCCCAAAGTCTTCTTGGCCAAAGAGAGGTATCCATGGATCCAACAGGGACAAAAGTCAGGATGAAAGTATGCTAGTTATTACATCCATGGCTATCACTTCTTTGACTTGTCAGTGAGCAACAAATGCATGGCTGCTGGGAGGTCCAAGAAAACTGTCAAATTGAAGGATGAATCTCAGAAAGAAGGCATCTCTCTGTCTAACATTGTTACTCCACTTGACTACTAAATCAGTGCTGCAGCAAGTAGAAAGAGGGCATTGACTTTGATGGACAGTGAGTCCTCACAGCAGGAGGCCCAACCACCAAAGATGATCCCCAAGCAGACACTATGCTTTCAATGCAATTTTCCAGATAAAGATTTAGAGTCAAGTGACCACAAAGTCAATGTGGATGAGTTGGAGCAGGAAGATGAAGTAGATGAACTGGAGGACAATGATAACATGCCTCAGTCAGATGAGCATGGCCACATTGATCAAGAGGAGAGCAGAGACAAGGTTCACAAAGACAACAATGACAATGATTACAATGATGACAACAATGGCAATGACAATGAATACATCAAGGACAACCCAGACTGTGCAAACAAACAACCTGCTGACCTGGATGATGAAGTAAGAACACATGAATTGACTCAGAGCATTGACACCCAGCTTATTACCCACAGATAGTTGTTTAGTAATTTCCATGCAGATAATAAGGGCAAGCAGCAGTCTAAGGTAACAGAGCTTGATGACAAGGTGCACCATTTCACCATTCAATAATTGTTCTACTACTAACATCCATCCAAGGAGAAGGAAACTTACCTTGACAAGGAGGTGGGAGTCTCACCCATGTAAGAATCTCACTTGCCAGTTTTCTCTACAGGTCAAGCATGAACAAGGTGGAAGGCCTTCTTCACACTGTCCCCATGGCTCAAAACTTGGCAAGACCAGCCTAGCCAGGTTTGAAAGTGGCAACCTTCACCATCTCACAAAGCTCAGACATCATCATCTCCACCAGCATTGACAGGGATGAGCTTTGTTGGAAGCTCATTCAGGAGAGTGCAGTCAAAGCACCTGGATTGGAACAAGTCCTGGCAGAGGTAGAAAAGGAGCAAAACATGAAGGAGAGGCTGCTAGATTATGTGCATTTACTTTTTAACACAGATTGATAACTGGTCATTGTATTAGATTTGGGGGGCAGATACTCAAGTAAGAGGGGATCTTGTCACAAAAGCTAGATTGGCTGCCTGCACTGCTTATGGCCTGCAAGGGGAATCACTGAAGGGGAATGCACTCTTTGATGTGCTCAAATGGCTCATCCAGCAAGGTAAATTGATCCACAGTGGGATTGACACAAAAATAAGTTGTCAGTTGCTCTTCTAACAGTGTTACTCAAATAAATGGGTGTGTAGTCAATGACTTGTGATGAATCCAAGTCCTGGCAGAATCCCATTTTCTTACAGCTCATTAAGATGCAGTGGTGGGGGCCAAAGGAAGAGGGAAGGCACCTTGGCTCAGACCCTGCAACTAATCCATATCTCAATGCTCTGGCCACCACATTGGCCCTTGTAGCTACAGCAGTATGTCATTCATTTGGAAGCTATACTTTACATCAAATGGTGTGCTACTACTAATGGTGGCTCTCAGGTTGAATGTGTTCTCACTGGCTTATTCTCAGGGGGTGTGATAGACTTCAATGAAAATGTCTATAGTCATGGGAGGTGAGTGATTACTCTGTGATGATTGGGTGTAAATTACAACCATACCATATACCAGGTGGAACCATTACATGAAGATGCTGGCAGAATTCAAGATGAGGAGTCCCACATACTGTTAGAACCATGTTCCAAGGGTTAGGTCTGGACCGGGAAAACAAGTACTGGCATAGTTCTGGTAAGGGAATCATGAGTTCCAGGACCTATGGAGTTGGCACAACACCCATATCAGCCTCAGCTCGTGAACTGGGCCCTTGGATAGGTTCCAGGTATGCCAAGTGACTAAGCAAGGGGACAGGGTAGGAGGTGCGGGGAGCTCGGAGTTTGACTTGGAAGTTCAAGTCGATATTATCGCTCAGTATCTACAGAAGTAAGTACATGGATTATATACCTGAGTGCTGGAAGTACCAATGCCAGAGTACTGGCAGTATTGGTAATCCGTGGTACTAAAGCTATGTACAGAGTGAGCAATCTACTGACTGGGTGGTCGAAGACCAGACCACCGGTGGCTGAAACAGGTACTATGGAATGGGGAAGCTATGCTAAAGTGAAACCTAGGAAACTATATACTGAACAAAGGAAGGGCAGTGTGCCAGGGTCTGAGCTCTGGAGTCTGGAGATCAGTGACATACATACTGGGAGAAGGCTATCTACTGGAAGTAAAGTCAATTAGCAAAATGTGATAGCTGGGAGTTGCATGATCATGACACATACCTCCAAATGATACAAGAAAGCATTATTCAGCAGGGCATGGGGTAATGTGAGACATTGCTGTATCATGAACTAGTTGATGATGACTTCCTTCTGCAGGGTTCACCCAGTGCACAAGGTGTCTCCACTGGTGTTTGACTTCTCTGGGCTGGAAGAAGCTGCCAAAATGGAGCTTGAGGGTGCTGTAGTGTCAAGACCGGTTCTCTAAGTCCGGAGGTCGTATACAAGGTCCGGATAGAAACCCGGAGTCGGAGTTGCTCGGAGGTCAAGGGTAGGTATACCACTTGGTACACCAGTGCTTGCTCGAGTCCCGAGGTCAGAGAACGGAGTGGGGCTTAGAGTATCTGATTCAATATTCGAACTGAGGTCCTACAACATATGTACAGAGGCTTATATACTACAGAGAACGTTCCGAGGCAATGTCCGGGTAACGAAACTCCGGAGGGCAGTACGGAACGTTGACAACGTTCCTACTGGCTGTACTGGAACATCGGACAATCCGAAAGTCTGAAGGTTAGGCTGAAAGTACCAAAACAGTTAGACACATAGTGGTGGCAAGAGACTATGCTAAATACGGAACGGAACGGAGTAAACAGATCAAAACTGAAATAGAAGCGGAACGGAGTTCCACAGCGGAGTTCTGTGAGACTAGAACAAAGTTATAAACATCCGGACTACGGTCCAGAGTTTGTACGCGTGTCATGGATATGACAGTATCCCCCTCTTAGGGCCGAGCCCTCGAGGCATTGGAGTGTTTTACATGTGCGTGTTTTTGGTTTTCGAAGTCCGCATTGTCGGAGTCTGAAAAATTTTCATAGAGGCAAAGTCTCAATGGAGTTTTTACAAGTCTCAACTTCCGTTACCCAATCATCATGTCTTCGTCATCAACAACCATCCCTACCGCCAAACCAGCCGTCGTGGACTGGTCTACCCTGACCACGGAGGAGTTAGAGGATAAGCCCGGGGACAGCGCTGCCACCAAGATGGCAAAGTTCGATGAACATCAGTGTCGACAACGTGCCGAGTTGCAGAAGGCGATAGAGGCTGAGGAAGAGGATCGTCGGGCAAAGGCTGCGGAGGCTGAGAGGATCCGGAAGCAAAGGGAGGCTGCAGAGAAGAAGGCGGCCGAGCAGAAGAAAATCCGAGAGTTGGAGGCCGAGCGCGAGAGGCTCGAAAAAGAGACACGAAAGACTCTGATCAATCGTGCCGCGAATGAGGACGACCTTTAGGACTTTCGTATATCGTGTTCGCATTGTGATTACCTCCCCCCCCCCATCCGAATATAAATTTTCTTTTCTTCAAAGTTCTGAGTGATGAAGTCCGTGCTCGGAGGGTTTTGAAAACTCATAGGTGATGTATGACGGAGTTTAACGGACCAGGTTTGTCCAGATATGCTTGGTGAAAGTCCGAGACTAGGTCAGGGGCGTTTCCTAGTTCGGTAGCTATAAGCCAGGACGTTTCTTCGTCTGTACCTTCATAGCCAGCCCACTTGACAAGATACTGTAATGGACATCGTCTCCGGCGATCCAGTTTAGAGTCCAAGATTCTTTCTATCTCAAACTCTGGTTCCCCGTCGACTTCAACGGGTGGCGGTGGAGGTTGGACACGGTTAGGGATGACATTCGGAGTTGCGGGTTCTAGTTGAGAAACATGGAATACGGGGTGTACGGACCTCATAGAGTCGGGTAGGCGAATAGTGAAGGATAGGGATCCAACACGGGCAATGATAGGGTACGGACCGATGTTCTTTTCCGAGAGTTTCTTTGAAGGTCTAGTGGACCTGAAGTACTTGGCTTTGACATATACCGAATCTCCGATCTGAAAGTCCGGAGCTGGGGCTCGTTTAGCATCAGCCGGACCTTGGTATCTTTTCTGGGCTTCTGCCATTTCCTCTCGGAGATACACGTGCAGAGACTCTAGGTCCACTGCGTAGTCTCTTGCCCGAGAAGATGTCAAATCTCTTTCCGGATGAACAGTGACATTTGGGTGATAACCCTTATTGGCGAAGAACGGCGACACTCCAGTAGTGGCACTCGGAGCATTGTTGTATGCAAACTCCGCGAGTGGCAGCAACTCGGACCAGTTGTCCTGTTGGTAGTTGCAGTAGACTCGGAGGTACTGCTCCAACATCTGGTTCGTGCGTTTGGTTTGGCCGTCGCCTTCAGGGTGGTATCCGGAAGTGAAATGGAGTTTCATGTCGAGAGCCTTGCCCAGTGATCGGAAGAAGTGGGACACGAACTCCGTACCTCGGTCGGAGGTTACGTGGGAAGGGACTCCGTGTTTGGAGAACACATGGAGTAGGAAGAGTTGGGCGAGTTGTGGAGAGGTGATGGTGTCATTTGTAGGGATGAATACCGCTTGTTTCGAGAGGCGATCTACAACAACCAATATGGCGGTGTGAGACCCGGAGTTTGGGAGCTGTTCGATAAAGTCCATGGAGATGGAGTTCCAGGGTCTCTCCGGAATCGGTAATTGCTTCAACATGCCATACGGTTTGTGTCTCGGAGTTTTGGCGCGCACACAGGCGGTGCAGGATTTGACGTAGTCTTTGATGAAGGTTCGGACGCTTGGCCATGTATATTCATGATGGACGAGCTCGAGTGTACGATTTTGTCCGAAGTGGCCTGAAAGGGGATGATCGTGCTTGTAACGGAGTACGCGGAGGCGAAGGTCATCAACCTCCGGTACATAGATACGACCATCTAGACGTAGTAGTCCGGTACCGTCGACTTGCCAATGGGGGTTGGACGGGTCTGAGAGGTGAATCTGACTAAGGGGGTCCGATGGTAAGGCGGACTTTATATCGGCATGGAGTTGTTCAACGTCCATGATCATGCTGGCACGTAGTACCGCGGTTTCCAAATAGGTAGCCCGTAAGGAGTTTGACAGTTGTTCATTGGTGAAAACAGGGCGGAGATTCTGAGGGTTAGCTCGAGCGTAGTCCTTATCCCCCTCTTTGGGGTAGACGTCCCATCGTCGAGTCAAGGCGTCGGGCTTTGCTCCGAGCTTACCGGGACGGAAGCGGATAATCATATTGAACTGGGAAAGGTACTCGGACCAGCGCACTTGACACCTGGTGAGAACCTTAGAAGTCGAGAAATATTCAAGATTTTTGTGGTCGGTAACGACGTCTATAGGGTTTGCTGGGCCTTCGAGGTAATGGCGCCAAGTCCGGAAGGCTTCGAATATTGCTAGTAGCTCCTTGTCGTGTGTATTGTAATTCAACTCCGGAGCGGTTAAGGTCCGCGAATAAAAGGCCACTGGACGTATTTCACCGTCCGGGCATGTAACGGACAAAATACCTGCGATGGCATAGTCCGAGGCATCGGTCTTGACCGTGATTGGAAGTCCGGGTTGGAAATGGGTGAGAATAGGAGCGGACGAAAAGGCTTTCTTGAGCTGGGTAAAGGACCAGCGACAGTCCTCGGAGAAACTCCAGGGTGTGTTTTTTCTGGTAAGACGCGTCAGAGGTACCACAATATCGGAGTAGTTGTATATGAATCGACGGTAGAAATTGGCAAAGCCGAGGAAGGATTGAACATCCTTTACCTTCCGGGGTTCAGGCCAGTCATGAATGGCCTTAACCTTGTCCTCGGACATTGTCAACCTGTCGGGAGATAGGAAGAATCCGAGATATTCCACGGACTCTGAGTGAAACTCGCATTTCTCCGGTTTGGTGTACAGGCTGTGTTGCTGGAGTCTGCGAAGTACCTCGCGAACATGTTTCTTGTGATTTTCGATACTATCGGAGTAAATTAGAATGTCGTCTAGGTAGACAACGACGCAAACATCCAAGAGGTCCGCAAAGATGGAGTTGACGAAGCATTGAAACGCTGCAGGGGCATTGGTAAGTCCGAACGGCATCACGAGCCATTCATAAGATCCATAGCGAGTCTGGAAGGCCGTTTTCCACTCATCTCCATCGGCGATGCGTACCAGATGATAGGCATGTCGGAGATCTATCTTAGTGTAGACTTTGGCTCGACTAGGCGAATCGAGTAAGTCCGAGATGAGAGGGAGAGGGTAGCGATCCTTTTTCGTGATCTTGTTGAGGCCCCTGAAGTCAACACACAGGCGAAGAGAGCCATCCTTCTTTTTGACGAAAAGGACAGGGGCGGCATATGGAGAAGATGTCGGATGAATAAAGCCAGTTGTAAGGTTTTCATCGATGAAAGTCCGGAGAGCGGCAAGCTCAACCAGGGAGAGGGAGTAGAGGGTTCCCAGCGGCAGAGTAGTTCCTTCCTCCAACTCGATCTTGAGATCAAACTCCCGGTGAGGCGCAAGGGTTGAAGCCTTGGCCTTACTAAACACATCTGCGAAGTCATGATAGTCCGGGGGTACCGATGATAAGTCCAGTGTATCCTGCACAGTGGCAGCCCGGAGTTTGGGATTGTCCTGAGGTCGGACTTGGAGGGAGAACTGAAGTGAGCCATCTAACTTACAAGCATGGATGTAAGCCGCTGCGTTGATAAGAGAGATGTTGGGTGCTCAGAAGCCGGGTGGATTGGAGGCGTCAACCGATGTGGGGAGAGTGGTGTTTGGAGAACCTTGCGAGGTGTCTCCGGAGTCCCTCGGAGATAGCTCCGAGTCGGGGGGTGACGTCGGCGCTGGCATTCGAAATGTAAGGTTCTGGAATTTAATACTGCCCAATACCCAATCAATCGACGGATTGTAGCGGGTGAGCCAGTTATGTCCGAGAACAATCTTACACTCTGAATCCAACGGAGTTACATAGAAGGTCGTATAGGTGACATCTCCGGAAGGGAAACGGACGGAAAGGTTTGCGGCTTTATTGATGGATGTTGTTGTCACACCGTCGAACAAACGGAGGACGAGAGGTGGGACGGAGTACGTGGAAAGGTGATGAGCATTGGCAAAAACGGAGTCTACAAAACAGTGGGTTGAACCCGAGTCTATTAAGGCTGAAATTTCCAGAGTATCATAAGAGTCGAGAGTCACAGATGGTTTCAAGGAAATTGGATTCGAAAGAGCGGACGCGTTGAGGCGTGCCTCCACAGGTGCACAGTTGGTACCAATGCAACTCCCAGGCTGTGCGGAGTTCTGAGAGCTGCTCTCTATTTTTTTGCCTCAGCGGAGGCAGTCGGTTTGGGTTCCGACTCGGTTACCATGGCTGCACGGCCCTTTGCTGCGCGTGAGGTGGATCTAGGGCACTCCTTGGCCTTGTGTCCGGCGTTTCCGCACAACATACAGAGGTTCTGCTCGAAACGTCTCTTCCGTTCTGCTGGGGTCAACTTCCCATCTTTTCCGAGCTTGTTAGCGAGGGCGGAGGTTTGTCCGGAGTTCAACTGATTTGGTGGCTTGGGGGTAGATCCAGATGGAGCGGGGTTATTGGTACTGGCTGGGGCATTCCCAGTACCGGACCTCTGTTTATCGCCTTTGCTATTGGAGTTAGACTTAATACCGGTGTTAGCACCGGAGTTCCCATTCGAGGATTTGGTCTGTCTCGTGACCTCATCCTTGCGTTCCCAATAGCGGGCATCGATTTCCTGAGATAGGGCATGTAACCCATTTAGGGTGTTTGGTTTCCCGACCCTACTAATCTCGTCTTTGATACGGTCCGGAAGTCCGGAGTAGAACAGATGACGCAGGGCGCCATCTCCGTAGCCTCGGACTTGAGAGGCTAAACGGTTGAAGTCAACCACATACCGGTTGACCCGATGGTTCTCTTTCATACGAAGGTGATCGAGTTGATGTTCGGCGTCGGTGACGGGGTCATGGGGTCCGAAGGTGGTCTGGAGTTCCGCGACGAAGTCCAGCCAACTTTCCATCCAAAGCGGGCAGTCGGCCGGATCTCCGGTGTGAAGGAGGTCTGGTTCAAACCATTCAAGGGCCATGCCCTTCAGGTACGACTGAGCGAACATAACCTTGTTTCTATCTTGACGGAACGCCTTTGGATGATCCTGGAAACATAACTCGCACTGGACCAAGAAGGTCCGGAGTTTCCAGGGATCTGTTCCATCAAACGTGTCCGGTTCTCGGACCTTAGCTCTAGAAGAAGAAGTTTCTCCTGAGCTGCGGGCAGAGCGCGAGAGAAGATCGACTGCAACGGCTAGATTGTGCAAAACCGCCAGTTGGGGCTCCAGCTCATCTGGAGCATCCACGAATGGATTATCATCTTCATCGTCGGCATCATCATCTGGATCATCATCTCCGGGATCATCTCCTCCTGGACCATCACCACCAGGTCCGTATCCTCCGGGAATGTCCGGAGTACGACGGGAACCTGATGCGGACCGTCTGCTGGATGACCCAGCTCTTTGGGTAGGTGTGGGGGTTGGCTCCCCTCTAGCAGAGAAGCTACGGAACTGGCTGACGGATGGCGGAGGACGTCTATTGCTGGCTAACACAATCCGAGCGTTTGATCGATGGAGGTCACTGACTGCAGCCTGCTCCGAGGCTTCTGCTGCCAGTGAACGAGTGCGAAGTCGAGTTGTCATAGTCATTGGAATATGGGTGGGTGAACTCGTGCAAGTTAGAGTTCGAATATACTGTCAAGACCGGTTCTCTAAGTCCGGAGGTCATATACAAGGTCCGGATAGAAACCCGGAGTCGGAGTTGCTCGGAGGTCAAGGGTAGGTATACCACTTGGTACACCAGTGCTTGCTCGAGTCCCGAGGTCAGAGAACGGAGTGGGGCTTAGAGTATCTGATTCGATATTCGAACTGAGGTCCTACAACGTATGTACAGAGGCTTATATACTACAGAGAACGTTCCGAGGCAATGTCCGGGTAACGAAACTCCGGAGGGCAGTACAGAACGTTGACAACGTTCCTACTGGCTGTACCGGAACATCGGACAATCCGAAAGTCCGAAGGTTAGGCTGAAAGTACCAAAACAGTTAGACACATAGTGGCGGCAAGAGACTATGCTAAATATGGAACGGAACGGAGTAAACAGATCAAAACTGAAATAGAAGCGGAACGGAGTTCCACAGCGGAGTTCCGTGAGACTAGAACAAAGTTATAAACATCCGGACTACGGTCCGGAGTTTGTACGTGTGTCATGGATATGACATGTAGCTTGAATTGAGTCACATTGTTCAACTGTCTGTGTCAACTAGTCCCTTGTGTTGCATTAATGTTGGCATAGTTCTGTTGTACCAATGTTATTGCCATTTGTGACATTTATTCACTGAGAACCAGCAATGAGAAACTAAGGATGTCCTAATACCTATTTTTCACTATATATGGCTTTAAGAGCATATAAAGCATGAGTGGCATAACCACACTGGGTCATAATTGCACTATCTTTATTGCACTATTGTGCTATTTATGGTGAGTTTTGAATATTAGTGTCTATATGTCAATATAGATAAGGGGGGATTGTTGTGGTGCCATAAGCACAATAGTTACCACTCTTGCATCTGTAGCACTAAATAACAATAAATTGCAATTAATAGTGATAAATGGCACTGTCAGCCCACACCCAGTGGTCAGCTGCAAGAACCTGCTCATGTTTGCATGCAAGCCACATAGCCTGGAATGCATATGCATTGTGAATGCTCCCCAGATGGCCAAGTCCATAGTTGACTATTTGGAGGTTGTGCAGCATAATGACAAGCTATAGCTACCAGTGAGTCATGTTCTGCATTGGTTCATTATCACTGACCTGACAATTCAAAGAATAGTTACACTTCCTGTTATAGAACATCTCCCCATATATACTTGGCTTTGAAATTAGGGTAGTTCAGAGTTAATTTCATGGGCAGATGTCCCATCAATTTTGACATGGATTTGGATGTGGATTTTGAATGTGAAATCGATGCAAATCCATTTTCAACTCTGACATATGTACCTGGATTTTGCATGGATTTTGCTACCACACCATATGCAGAGTTCGAAAATCACTGCACACACACATAGTACTTAGTACCGCAGTAGATAACGCTTCAGAGACATACTCACCCATGCCTACTCAGTCTGAATGGCAGCAGCTCACTGCTGGCAATCCTTCCAGCTTATCTTGCCATGCTCAGCTCTGAATCTCAGGCTCTTGTGGACCCACAGACTAGCTCAGATTCTGAATCTGGCTCAGATGATAGTGGAAGTACTGATAGCTCATCTGATGTTGAAGATATGGAGATCCCCACAGCCAGTGACTCACTTTTGCATCTCATGGACTTACTCCACTCTTGTAGATATCTTGCTGAGTGCACCACCAATCCCAAAAAGTGGTGAAAGCCTCCACTTGCTTCTCACTGATTGGAAGCATAGTCAGCCAGATATATTTTGTGCATTTGTTAGGATGACTCCAGAGTGCTTTGATGCCCTCCTGGCAGTTATATCTACTGATCCAGTGTTCCATAATCAGTCTAACAACCCCCAGATTCCTGCTGAGCAACAGTTGGCTATTGCTCTCTACTGGTTTGGCCACTATGGGAATGCCATCAGCACCACCATGGTTGCACTCTGGGCAGGAATTGGGTATGGGACTGTTCACATTGTCACTAATCATGTCATCAGAGCAATCTGCTCTGGCAACTTTTGCTCTGCATCACTTTCTTGGCCAACACCTGCAGAATGTGAGGAGGCAAAGAAGTGGGTAGAAGAGAATTCATGTCCAGCATGGCAAAATGGTTGGGCTATGGTTGATGGAACACTGGTCCCTCTATATGCCCAGCCTGCATTTTATGGCAATACTTGGTTTGACCAGAAGTCAAACTACTCTCTGAATGTGCAGGTGAGTTGCATATCCAATGCTATGGAGCTCTCCACTTACCCTCTGTCATAAGATTGTGTCAACTCCTGACCTGCAGATAATAGACTATGCTGTTGGCCTTCCAGGAAGTCAGCATGACTCAAGTGCCTTTGCAGAGACCCATATCTACAAAGAACATGATGTGCTTTTGGGTAGAGATGAGTGGATTTTTGCTGAAACAAAGTGAGTGCATTCCATCAATATGCTAACCTTCTCCTCACCCCACTTCAGACCTGAGAGTGAGGAGAAGGACAACTCAGTCTTCAATTATGATGTCTCCAAGATTCACATCCATTCTGAACATGCTGTGGGTTATCTCAAGGGAACCTGGCAATCTCTGTGAGGGCTCCATGTTCATGTAAATGAGGAATGCCACATTGAATATGGAGCTCTTTGGGTCATCACCTGCATCCATTTGCATGCCTTTATCATTGGACATCAAAAGGGGATTAATATTACCAAGGATGATTTCTTTCAAAAAGGAATGGAAATCTTGGAAGAGGAACACATCATGATGCTGAATTGGGTCATGCACAGGCTGAGAAAGCAGCTGAGGTGGAACAAAGTTGCTCAGATGCACAGGATATTGAATTATTGGAGGGGAAGATCAAAAGAGAGGAGCTAAAAAGGGATCTCTTTCTTTATCTGCAAAGTGAATAGTGGTGGGGTAAAAGAGGGTAGAGAGTGGGTAGCACAGGAAAGAAGGGGATTGAAAAGAATGACAAGGGTATCTGTAGTTTTCAGTTCCATAAACAAGGATTGAAGTAGTATAGGAAAGAAGGGATTCAAAGGAATAACAAGGGTATCTGTAAACTGTGCATCTTACTTGGGAAGGGTGGGATCAATGGCTGGGACAGGATACCCACCACAGAGGTATGCCAACTCAATTTGCTTGTCCATCATGAGGAGTTCATGAGCACATTGTGCAGCTGCCTGATCTGCCTGAGCCTTCAAATGCATATTCTCCACAGCAATGGCAGTGTCATGAGCAGCCTGACATTTGATCCTCTCTTGCTCAATATGAAGCTTTGCATTAGTCTTGTTCATCTAAAGACAAGCTTGGCATTCAGCCTCTGCCATATCAGCAACAAAGTCTTGTGGACCCTTGTGCTTCTTTGCAGATCTAACCCCAGGAAGAGGGGAGTCAGAGGGATGCTTTGCAGGAATGGTTACCTTAAGCTTGGGTGGACTGGCATCTCCCCCAAAAATCCTCCTGGAGAACCTGGAGAGAGGGGGTCAGAGCCAGGAAGGTCAACATCTCCAATGGGAGATGGAGAGTGGAACTATGCCTAGTGAGACAAACAAACTCATCTGATGATGGGAACACTTACCTCCTGCTCCTCCTCATCATCAAGAATGCTCAGGTCCACTGTGGACTTGCTGTTGGCAACAGCCCTCCTACTGACAACTGGACTAGTCCCCATCAATCCATGCATATGTAAATACCAGGGAAACTTCTCCTGGATAGCATCTGCATACAAATATACAATCATTACAAACATCAAACATATATAAATTTGCAACTCACCCCAGGCATTGGCCTGCATTACTACCCACTTGAAGTTCATCCTCTCTTCCAGAGGCCACCAAGCCATGTCCAGTCTCTCCAAGCTCCTGGCGGAAAGCCATGTATGTGGATTTGAGACTAACAAATTTAGTACAATAGTTCATGTATGCCATATGAAGGATACATATGATACTCACCTTGCAACCCAGTTCTTGACAACACCCCTCAGTGTCCCAAGATCATCCTTAGATCACTCTGAAGAAGGGCTGTGGCAATGTCAGCACAGTGCTGAGCAAGACTCTTGCCTTTGCCAGTTGGGGTTGGGTCTGGGTCAACTCCCCTGTCAAAGCCAAAGACTCCCTTCCATGTCACAGAGTCTTCAATGAGGGTTAGAAGTGCATCTGTGATGTGCAAGTTATGTGATTTGGACCAGCTATAAAGTAATTAGCACCTCTACTTAGTAGTGGAAGGGCACTCACTGGATCAAGATCCTCTTCTTAGGGTCTGAGGTGTTCTCTTTCTCCGAGTCCCCAGGGTCCACAAAAGCACTCTTCTTAGACTTCTTCACACTTGGAAGTTGCCCAGAAGGCTTAGAAGACTTTCCAAGTTGTACCACCCAAGATTTTACCATAGTAGAACACTATAATAATAGAATAACCCATAATACAAGGGAATTGCTGCAGCACCAATGCTAGTAAAATTTTTAAGCTGCACTGAATGTTGAGATCCACTGGTGAAATCCATTGGCAAAATCCACTGGGTGGATTTGGATGACCAAGCAGAAATCCACAGCCAAATCCATGTTGAAATCAACAGGAAATCTGCCCACAAAATCAACTCTGAACTACCCTATTAGCTTTACAGCTGAGCCATCAGCTGCAAAGACCCTGTTTTGCCATGCTGCACATGCCTGCACCTCAACAAACTCTCTTGCCTTGTCCATCTCAATATCATCAATGTTCAGGAAGAAGATGAAATTGTCATGCTGGTCAAGCAGTGTGATCATAACATGGTGAGTGCAGTTGATTATGGACCCAACACTGACCCCAGCCCACTGTTGCACATCCTTGGGTGAGATTGCATTCCCATAGTGCCCTGCACAGTTCAGGAATATTTCCAGTTGCAATGCAACTGGCAGCTGACAGTTAGGTGAATTATTCTGGAGGATCAGATGGCTGCTAATGGAATCCAGAATAAAGTCCAAGGTATCTGGACTGATGCACAATTTTTTGTGAAACAGGTCCAGTCAGTGGTCAGCAAACTTGGGCAATGACTGTATTTGGGGGGCATGCATCAAAGGTGTGGCCAGCTTGAACAACACTACATGTGCAGTGCAGACTTCATCACAAAGCACCTTGATGGCACCAAGGAGCCATTCAAAGTGCATGTCCCTTTCAATGACAGAAGAATCCAAAGTGGACTCCAGCACATCATCAGAGTTGGACAGGCACAAAGATGGGGGAGTCAGAGGCATAATTATGATTGGACTTTCAATATTTGATCTGGAAGCTTCATCATCAGACCCCAGCACATTCTCAATCCAAGCAATTGCAACCTCAACAGCAATCTCATCAAGTTCAAGCAGCATCTGCTCCCTTTTTGACTGGTGGGGCATATCAGTGTATGGCAAGATAGGTCAAGTTATTGGATTCAAATGATAGATAAAACATGGTTGCTAGTATCTCTACTTCATTATGTATTGCAATCTGTAATTTTGCTCTAGAGCTATGTATGTACTGTAGCTGTACCTGAATCCACCATCAGAGCTCAAAAAAGGGGCCTCTATTTTTTTCAAGACTGGCAAACTCATAGCTAGGAATTGGTGGCATCATAGCCAACCATAGCCAGTTGGCTAACTACTCTGAGTGCCATTAATATTCTTCATTTACCTTTTATATTCTGCTCTGACACAGTGGTGGTTTCAATGTTTTCACACACTCTAAAGAGTATTCAAAAGTGAAGATGCAATGATTTATTATGATTCAAATTACTGGGCTCTTACAAGATTTTATTCCAAGAAGATTTACAATTTTTATTGCCAATCTATATTTGCAGAAACATTAGATATCCATCCAAAGACAATTGAAAATTATATATTGCATGAATGTCATAAGGCTATTGACAATAATATCTGCACAATACTCTTTAGAGAGTGAGAAAATATTGAACCAGCCAATGATGAGTGAGGGTTCAATATTTTCTCATACTCAAAAGCATATTGGGCAGATATTATTGTCAATAGCATTATGACATTCATGCAATATATAATTTTCAATTGTCTTTGGATGGATATCTAATGTTTCTCCCAATATAGACTTTCCCATGTGTGGCAAATGTGGGCTTGATTTAGAAAGTGTTTCCCATGGCCTTACCTGCTGTGAAACTACAATGTGGAGGTGGTGTCTACTTTCGAACACCACTTCCTCCTCAACCCAAAGTTCAAACCTGTATACACATATACTCATTTCTCAATGGCTAGAACGCAGTCAAAGAGACGTCCTCCGTTCGGATATGTGAACACATCTAACTCAACAGGCGACCTTTCCACGGTGCGTCACCATATCTCTTGGCCAATATGGTCATACCGATCTGCAAAAAAAATCAGTCGCCGGAACCGTCCGAGGCTCGCGCAGGGCGCGTAGCCGCTACTTCTGAAACATCGAGAGTAACTTCTACCGATGCCGCGCTAGAAGAATTCGACAGCATTCATTCAACCCCGCGTATCGCACAAGGTGTTGTAGACGCCGTCGATAATCCCAATACTACGTTCTCCGGAATTCAAAATTTGAGTGATATATATCTCAAACCTTTCAAAGTTTTCAATCAAGTGGTTTCCACTCTTGCCAACGTAAGTATTTCATGCTTTGCATCCAAGCAGTGATCGCATGCGTGCACCAGATCCATCCTTATGCGCAGGCTGCGCTAGGAATTTTGACTGCTGCTTCTCAGGTTTGTTTCTACTTACTACTGGCATTTTCGTATCGTGTCTCACATAGTCGTCTATAGCTGTTTATCAATCAAGCGAACGTCGACAATGCGGTGTCCGGTCTCCTCGACAGGGTGCGAGGCGTATACGAATTTCTTACCAAAGATGAAAACATAAACAATGTCGACAAAATGAGAGATAGTCTTGCGAAGATCGCACGAGCGATAAGCGACTCTGCACAGTTCATCAAAAACTATGCTACAACGAAAGGCTTCTGTAGGTTTTGTATACCCTGATTAAGTCTTGCGTGATTGACACAATATGCTCTCAGGGAAACGGACGGGCAAGAATACTTTCTTTGAGACACAGCTTGTCGTCGATGGCTACGTGAAGACCTTAGACAGCTTGATGCAACAATACCGTGACCGCGCCGTTCGGGACATTCAGATTAACGCCTACCGCGTGTGCGAAGACTTGAATCTCGATGGAATGACTTACGCAGATGGCGCGGGACTCAACCTGACAAAGAAATGTCTCGAGGGTACAAGGACGGAGATTTTACGGGAAATCATGAAGTGGATCCATGATCCTGACATCAACGCTCCGCGCATCTTGTGGCTTCACGGGCAGGCCGGAAGGGGAAAATCGGCCATTGCTCATACAATTGCATCATGGGTCAAGGACGTGGGAGGACTTGGATCTTGCTTTTGTTTTGCTCGTGACAGGCACACTGAACGCCGGGAGGAGAAGATTCTGACGACCATTGCCCGTGATCTGGCTGACCGAGAGCCCGCATTTCGGCGCGCACTGGCGGACATTGTCGCAACCGACCGCTCTCTCAAGACTACGCCTGACGTGACGCAGCAGTGGCAGCGACTGATTTTGGAGCCGTTGTCTAAGGTTGACGGGATGATCGTCGGAAATGTGGTCGTGGTGATAGATGCCCTGGATGAAAGTGGGCCGGATACCTCAAGGAAGCACATCCTATCTCTACTCAAATCGCCAGCAGCCGCCCACCTGCCCTCAAACTTCCGCATTCTTCTGACATCCAGACCGCTGCCCGACATCGAACGTGCCCTGAGTACCGTTGTGCACGTGAAGGCCACCTCGTTGGACGCCATATCTGCAGAGGGCGACATCCGACTATATGTTTCCGACGAGTTTCAGGGTCATCCCGTGATTGGACCCACAGAAATTCTGAGCATTGCTCAGAAATCAGATGGGCTATTTGAGTGGGCTCGTCTAGCCTGCAAGTTTATCAAGCCCAATAGGCCAGGTCGGATGATAATGGAGAGCTATAACGAGGTGATGTCCCCTCACCGCGGAGCTGGGGAAACCTTGTTGGACACCATGTACAAAACAATCCTGCAGGACATTGTGCCGCAAGATGACACCATACTCGCACGATTTTCCTCCGTGATACAACAGATCATGTCGACGTCTGTTCCTCTGCCACTGTATGCCTTGAATGCAATGCGAAGTCACTTTCCCCCAGAGGAAGACCATTTCGACATGATCATCATTCTAGAATTCATGGCACCGCTGTTAAGCGGGATCGCGGACAGGACCTCTGTTGTCCGACCTCGCCATGCATCATTCTATGACTTCCTTACCGACCGTAGCCGGAGTGGGGTGTACTTTGTTGGTGCATCTAGCATGCACAAGCCCCTTGCCTTAGCATCCTTGCAGACCCTTCGCAGCGACCTCAAATTTAACATCTGTGGATTGGAGAGTTCTTACCTCAACAACTCTGAGGTCATTGACTTGCAGGATAGAGTCAACCGAAATATCCCTCTCAATCTAGCTTATTCATGCTATTATTGGGGCCACCATCTGGAAAGAACGGAGTTTGACTCACGCCTTGCGAAACTGGTAGAGGCTGTTGTTGGATGTGAAAAGCTTCTGTTTTGGTTTGAGACACTGAGCCTTCTCAGTGGACTTGGACAAGCTATGAATGTTCTAGCCTCCACTATAGCATGGCTACAGGTGGGTGAACACAGTGATGCTTTATCCCACCTAACTTAAAGTCCAAGGATGAAAGTGGTTTTGACAACACCTTGACATTTGCACGAGATGGAATCAAGTTTCTGCAGAATTTTGGTGGCATAATTTCATGCAGCACACCACACCTCTACATATCTGCACTGCCCTTTGCACCCTCGAACACCATGCTTTCAAGAATGCTTTTGCCAAAGTTTTGTTGCCTTGTTAGAGTTGCTGTGGGGGGGCTTAAAGAATGGCCAGCTGCTCAACTTGCAATACAAGGCCATGCTAGTGGGGTTGGGTCAGTTAGATTCTCCCCTGATGGAGAGAGAATTGTGTCAGGCTCCTCTGACAAGACAGTGAGGATCTGGGATGCTGACAGAGGGGTCCAGATAGGAGGTCCTCTTGAGGGGCACACTGGCTCAGTTTGGTCAGTTGGATTTTCTCCTGATGGCAAGAGGATTGTGTCAGGCTCAGAAGACCAGACAATGAGGATCTGGGATGCTGAGAGAGGGGTCCAGATAGGAGGATCCCTTGAGGGGCACACTGGTGGGGTCTCATCAGCTGGGTTCTCCCCTGATGGCAGGAGGATTGTGTCAGGGTCCTCTGACAAGACAGTGAGGATCTGGGATGCTGCCAGAGGAGTCCAGATAGGAGGTCCTCTTGAAGGGCACACTGGTTGGGTCAGGTCAGTTGGATTCTCTCCTGATGGCAAGAGGATTGTGTCAGGCTCCTCTGACCAGACAGTGAGGATCTGGGATGCTGAGAGAGGGGTCCAGATAGGAGGCTTATTTGAGGGGCATGCTGGTGAGGTCTTATCTGTTGGGTTCTCCCCTGATGGCAAGAGGATTGTCTCAGGCTCAGAGGACCAGACAATGAGGATCTGGGATGCTATGAGGGGAGTTCAGATAGGAGGCTCCTGTGAGGGGCACACTAATTGGGTCAGTTCAGTGGAATTCTCACCTGATGGCAAGAGGATTGTGTCAGGCTCCTCTGACCAGACAGTGAGGATCTGGGATGCTGAGGAAGGGGTCCAGATAGGAGGATCCCTTGAGGGGCATACTGGTGGGGTTTTATCAGCTGGGTTCTCCCCTGATGCCAAGAAGATTGTGTCAGGCTCAGAGGACCAGACAGTGAGGATCTGGGATACTGGGAGAGGGGTGCAGGTAGGAGGCTCCCTTAGTGGCCACACTGGTCGGGTCTTGACAGTTGGATTCTCCCCTGGTGGTAAGAGGATTGTGTCAGGCTCAGAAGACCAGACAGTGAGGATCTGGGATGCTGAGAGAGGGGTTCAGATAGGCAGCTCCTTTGAGGGGTACACTGGTTGGGTTTTTTCAGTGGGATTCTCTCCTGATGGCAAGAGGATTGTGTCAGGCTCCTCTGATAAAACAGTAAGGGTCTGGGATGCTGCAAGAGGGGTCCAGATAGGGAGCTCCCTGGAGGGGCATACTGGTGGGGTCAGGTCAGTTGGATTCTCCCCTGATGGACAGAGGATTGCATCAGGCTCCTCTGACAAGACAGTGAGGATCTGGGATGCTGACAGAGGGGTCCAGATAGGAGGCTCCCTTGAGGGGCACACTGGCTGGGTTAGGTCAGTTGCATTCTCCCCTGATGACAAGAGGATTGTGTCAGGCTCAGAGGACCAGACAATGAGGATCTGGGATACTGAGAAAGGGGTCCAGATAGGAGGTTCCCTTGAGGGGCACACTGGTTGGGTCAGGTCAGCAGAATTTTCTCCTGATGGCAAGAGGATTGTGTCAGGCTCAGAGGACCAGACAGTGAGGATCTGGGATTCAGAGACAGGAGTCCAGATAGGAAGTTTCCTTGAGGGGCATACTGGTGGGGTCTTAGCAGTGGGATTCTCTCCTGATGGCAAAAAGATTGTGTCAGGCTCTGCTGACAAGACAGTGAGGATCTGGGATGCTGTGGAAGGGGTCCAGATAGGAGGCTCCCTTGATGGCCACACTGGCTGGGTCTGGTCAGTTGGATTCTCCCCTGATGGCAAGAGGATTGTTTCAGGCTCCTCAGACCAGACAGTGAGGATCTGGGATGCTGAGAGAGGGGTCCAGATAGGCAGCTCCCTTAAGGAGTACACTGGCCAGGTCTTGACAGTTGGCTTCTCTCCCAATGGGAAGAGGATTGTGTCAGGCTCAGTGGACCAGACAGTGAGGATCTGGGATGCTGAGAGAGGGGTCCAGATAGGAGGCTCCCTTGAGGGGCACACTGGTTGGGTCATGTCAGTTGGATTCTCCCATGATGGCAGGAGGATTGTGTCAGGCTCATCTGACCAGACAGTGAGGATCTGGGATGCTGAGGAAGGGGTCCAGATAGGAGGCTCCCTTGAGGGGCATACTGGTGGGGTCCTATCAATTGGATTCTCCCCTGATGGTAAGAAGATTGTGTCAGGCTCAGGGGACCAGACAATGAGGATCTGGGATGCTGAGAGAGGGGTCCAGATAGGCAGCTCTCTCAAGGGGCACACTGGTGGGGTCAGGTCAGTTGGTTTTTCCCCTGATGGCCAACAGATTGTGTCCAGCTCAGAGGACCAGACAGTGAGGATCTGGGATGCTGAGAGAGGGCTCCAGATAGGAGATTCCCTTGAGGGCCATGCTGGTGGGGTCTTTTCAGTTGTATTCTCCCCTGATGGACAGAGGATTGTGTCAGGCTCAGAGGACCAAACAATGAGGATCTGGGATGCTGAGAGAGGAGTCCAGATAGGAAGCTCCCTTGAAGGGCATACTGGTAGCATCTTATCTGTTGGATTCTCCCCTGATGGCAAGAAGATTGTGTCAGGATCTTCTGATCAGACAGTGAGGACCTGGGATGCTGAGAGAGGGGTCCAGATAGGAGGCTCCCTCAATGGGCACAGTGGTCAGGTCTGGTCAGTTGGATTCTCCCCTGATGGCAAGAGAATTGTGTCAGGATCCTTGGATGCAACAATGAGGGTCTGGAGTGCTGAGAGAAGGGTCAAAACTGGTGAGCTATGGCTACTTGTCTTTATTCTGATAGTTCTTCAACTCATTGGATGTATGACCATCTGCCCAGTCTGCTTTTCAACAGACTCTTCACATGCACTGCATGACAGCCAACAGCTCTTTGATGACATCCATAAGGAAGATGTGAATGTGGGGCATGAACCAGTCATGCTCTCCAATGATGGCTGGATTACAGGTCCAAAGAAGAGATTGTTGCTCTGGATACCCCCAACATTTTGGAGGTCATTTCATTCTATGTGGACCACAGCAGTCATTCCCAAGGGTACTAGTATAGAGCTGAATATGAACCAGATGGTTCATGGCAGCCAGTGGGATCAGTGTTTTAAGCCAGTTTTTTAGTTTCAGTGTGTGCTATTTAAACTTGTACTTTACCATCAATTTACCATGTTCAGCACCTTGCAATTACTGAGTTGCTATGCTCTACTGGAATTTGAAAGACCCCTGAGAGTGGGACCAAACTACCAGTAAGGCTCATCCAAGTTCCTATCATCAGTTTCTTGCACTCTCCATCCCCACTGCCCTCACACAACATGCAGTCTCATGCTCTTAGTATTTATTTCATGCAGCCATCTCAGTGATATTAAACTGAGCTGCCCTGCCTAGTGACAGATACTTCAGTCAACAATAGTCCTGCAACTGGGACCCCTGACATGTACTGTACATTTTGGCCTAAAGATGGGACTAGTTGGTGTGGGCTGCCTGACCCTGGCATAGGATCAGGGATGACCCACTTCACTGACCCCCTTTGGTGTCACCTTAGTTATTGGACATTCCACCTGCTGCAGAGACAGGCAAGTGTTATGAGACATACCTTTTCTACTTTTTCTTTTTTTTCTCTTTCATCTTATCTAATCCCTCCTTTATCCTAGAAGTGGGTTGGCCAATGTGCCTGGGGGATGCCCTGTGGTCCTGGATGTAGGGTTGGCCACTGGGGGGTGCCCTACCCCCCTGGAAGTGGGGTTGGCAGATGTGGCTGGGGGATACCAGAGGGACACTGTCATCATAGTGCAGTCTTAGCTCTCTCTTCCAGATGCAGAGTTGGTGGTGATTTAATTCTGTGTGCCACCAAAACTTGTACATTCTGAACTAAACTGTCATCATGTATCTACCATCAAAGTCCCATGGCCCTCCTGGTTTGATTCCAAGTTCTCACCCCCTTCTCCCCATTTTCCCCATCCTTCTTGCCCTTCTCTCCATCTTGCTTTGCCACATTCTTCCCCCTAGTCACAATCCCACTCTCTGCTCTTTTCCTTTTTTGAGTAGGTACCACAGCAGGAGCTTCCTCCTCTTCATTCTCCTTATCCTCTCTATCACTCCCACCCATGGAAGCACCTTCATTCCCCTCTTGGGGCTCCTTCATGCCTGTGGAACTTTGCTCCAACCTGGAGACTATCAACCCCACTATGTCCATCACATTCTCTGCCCTCTTGATACCAAGCTCAGAGTTCACAAAAATTGGAAGTGACTGACCAAGGGATCATCCTCTTCAACTTCCTGGGCATGACTACACTCCATCAACAGCAGACCAAGTCCCAGCACCACCTCCCAACCCAATGAGGAGGAAGTGAACCTTGCACTTTGCAATTGCCTAAGGGCCTTCCAAAAACATCCCCCATCCAAATAAATTTCCTGAGGCAAATACTTGGCACCCCAGGTCCATGTTACCCAGTGGGGAAGGGCTATCTCTCTGCTCTTTCCATGTTCCTATAAAAGATGCTTTGTTAGCTAAGTGTTCTGGAAAATTCATGACTTACCTCTTCTGGCAGGGCCTCCACCAGGTCCACAAGTACTTGGTACCTGGGCATGATGGAAAGAGACTTCAAATATTCAATGCAACCCTTGCCAGCATGCCATGCAGGACTAGACTCTTTGGGAGCCTGACCCCCCACATCCATAGTCACTTCCACCCCCTTGTTTGCAACTTCACCAGTTTCCACCATCTGCCCAGAGAGCCCTGCATCTGAGCATGGCACCCCTGCTCTGCCTACTTCTTCTTCACTGTCATCCTCTCAGTCCATCCACTCTCTCTTCTTACTGCTCCCTCACACAGGTCTCCTGTCAAACTGCCTTGACAAAGGTGCATCCTGCTTTTTGCAACCAATGAAAGATACAATCACCTTCTCTGCCTCTAGGGTTTGTCAGTGATCCCAGAGCAACCCCAGGTCAGCCTTGATCCATCTTGAAGGATCCTTCTTCATAAACCCCTCAGGAATGGACTGGGAGTGGAAGATACTCCATCATCAGGAAAAACTGACAGTGCAATATATGTTATAGACTGGAATAGTGCATCACTATTTGATATATAGTGAAGTATAGCACTATTTTAACTATAGATCATGATGTCATAATGAAAGTTGTAGGGCTGGGTCACAGGATCATGGGAATATGCTTACATCATTGATATGCCAAAAATGGGCAAGAAAATGGCAAAATACAGAAATAAATTGATGTCTCAAAAAAATAAATTTCAGAGATGTCATAATGAAAGTTGTAGTACCTGACAAGAGGACCATGGAGGTATGCTTATGTCATCTATCTGTGCAAAATGGTAGAGATATAGACAAAATACAATTAGTGTTGTGTAGTGTCCATTTTTATTACCAAAAGTGTAGTGAGTGCTTTTTTTGATTTGTGTGGTTGTGTTTGATTAGATAAGTGTAGTGTAGTGTCCTGACAGCCACAATATTTGTCATATACTGAAATAGTGTGCAATTATTGCATATGTGGTGAACTATAGCAGCATTATAACTATATGTTGCCATTTGCTCTAAATGTTTTCCCATGTGCAATGAATAGTTACAGAACATAAGATTTCTTTTATTTCATTGCTTTTACTAGGAAATTGTAGTGTAATGTTCGCATTTTTTAATACCAATTAAGGTAGTGTTATGTAGTCTACACTTGTATTACCAAAAAAGTGTAGTGTATTAAGTGTAGTGTTGTGTAGATTAGTATATAGTGACTAGGAAATGTGTGGGAAATGATTGGTAAGCTAAGACTCGCACTTAGATTTGTTGAAGTGTTGCAGTGGCCACTGGTCATGTGACTGTGAGAAGTTGAAATTTTCACCATGCTTGCACACACACTCAACCACATTTCCTTTGCCCCACCTCCCACCTCTCTGCACTGCTGTCCCTCCAGCAGATAAGGCTCTGTTCCAACAACAAGGTAAGATCCCTGATGAGTGATCCTTCTCCCACTGACACTCCCCCACCTAGAGCCAACAACAGCCCACCCAGAACAGCAACATCTGCAATGACTGGTGGGTAACCCCCCTCCCTGGCCCTCCCTATCTCATCCCTCCTCCCATCTAGCTCCTCTAGCACCAACCATCCCAACCCTCCTTCAAGGTAATTCCTCCCTCCCCTTCTCCAGTCCAGAATGCTGGTGCCCATCACCCTCCCCCCCCTCCCCCCTCCCCCCTCCCCCATCCATCCCCCCCTCTTACCATCCATCTGATTCATTGATTTATTACCTAGTAGAATTATGTGTATGTATTGTAGATATTGTGCTAAATGAATTTGTTGTCTCCTTCATAAAAAGTGTGAACTAAAGAAGCAAAAAAAGCAAAAATGGCAAAGTATGGCAAGCTTGGGTTGAAAACATTGTGGCTTTATTTTGCTATTTACCATCTTTTTTTTGCTATATGTGTCTATATATCACTATATTTAAGGGGGGATGGTTGGGGTGCCATAGATGCCATAGTTGTCCTATAGCATCTTAGTGACAAATAGTGGAATATAGCAATATATAGTGATAAAGAGTGAATAATGGCAACTGTCAGTTTTTCCTGATGACCTGAAAGTGGGTTCAGCTGACCTGGCTATGGGATGACCCATGCTCCTGGGTGGG